>CM021103.1:260658450-260763338 GCA_007115665.2 Sequoiadendron giganteum
AAGTTAAGGTTTGGGTTTGATAGATGTTGAAGTCAAAAAGTGTTGGTGTATTTCAAAGTTTTGGAAATTTTGGTGAAGTGAAGGATGAAATTTTGATGAAGGGGTGAATGAAATGTTTGACCCAATGTTTACTTAGAATGTACCTTTGTTTTTTCAAGACCAAGGTAGTGAGAAAATTTTTATACCTCTAAAGTGATCAAACCCTAAGGACTCAATGATTTTGGTAAAATAGGACTCAGTAGGACCCAATGATTTTGACAATAGAATTCAATGACTTTGGGTAATGGAACTCAATGATTTTGACCATAGAACTCAATGATTTTGGACTCAATGTTTGTAGTGTTTTCCATATATGATAGCAGGCGTAAGGTTTGGTTTTTCAATGAGAGTGATCGATCTCGAAATGGTCATGCGAGGTTCAATTTGTCAAGTTATCTTGCTTAAGTGAATTGATTTTACCACAGACACTTGTCTTGATTAAGTTTTCAAACTAAAATGTTTATGTCCAAAACATCATAACTTTCACAATATCTATTTCATGAAAATCATGAGGTTGAAGTCATAATTACCTATGTTGTATTTGGAAAATATGGATTGAGATATTAGTCAAGATATTTACAAATCTCTAAGGATAGAAATCCTTAGGACAAGCAGTAATATCAAGGCTAATTCAAGAGGTATCCATATTTGAGTCAAAGTGTTTAAAATTTTGAGGAACATAGTGAATGATTGTTTTTGTAATGTTTTGGAAGGAAACAATGTATTCAACTGACTCAAAATCATTTACAATACTAGGCTTGAAATGGCCATACTTGTTGAGTCCCCACTCGGATTTCTCCAAGCACTAAGACATTGCGAACAGTTAGAGATTTGGTGACACTGGCTCCCCTCCATGACACACTTTTTGGGACCACCAAATCTCAAAATCTTGAAGATCCTAAGATTCTAAGGATTTTTATGTTTCAACAATGAATAGTACAAATATGAGGTGGCTTTAGAATGATCATTCTTGCACCAAAAAGTATTAAGGATTTTGGATTCTAAATAATTGTTCGTAATAAGGGCTTTTGGTTCAGGGAATACTATGATAAACTCCCTTGAGAGGTCTCCCAACCCTTAGAATAAGGGCTATTCACATCATAAAGATACTAGGGGATAGCTATCATGTACCACTTCCCATTGATCACAATTTTTATTGCAACCACACATTTATATAGTGGTTCAGAAGAGCTTGGATTTAGCTCGTTACCACTTGGGTCATTCCCTCCTTTGTAAGTGGGGAGGCAAGCCCTCTAAAGATAAACAATAGCAAGGAAGTACATTTTTAGTTTGATCATCCCTGTTCACATGAAATAGGAAGATAACACACACCACGCCTTTTCCCTACACTAGCAAGGGGTTCATTTTTAATTCAAAATGAAAGATGTAGGTGATTTTGCAAAGCCTTTAAGGAATGTTTATGTTTCTCAAGATCGTCAAGTGGTGCGAGAGAATTGCATACACATCCAATAAAAATGTTGTAAATCAAAACACAATGAATACACATAAATTTTAACCCCTAAAACTAAGATGAATTCATTTTATGCACCAAACGAAATGTTAAGTTGCCTTGTTCAATTTTAGACCCAAAATATAATGATGAAATGTTAAGTTGCCTTGGTGCATTTGGAATATCAAAAAGAACAAATTGTCCATTCAAAACTGAGTCCCAACAATGGTTTGACAAAAAACTAAAACAAAATGGATGATCTTAATCTAAATAAATTAAATGACAAACTTAAGGCATAAGTTGAATTGTTGTTTTTTGCTAACATCATATCTTTGGAGTGGTTCGATGATGTACTGAACTAGAATCACAAGGAAGGAGTATGATTTTTCTTTGCTTGCTGTTTGTAGGCTAATCACTAGTATTGTGCAAATTTGTCATGGGACATGCTCTATAATGTATCATTGATGACATTTCAGAATTTGCATAGGAAAATGGTTAACTTTTGTCTATTTATGCAAACAATACTCAGGTCATCTTGGTTCAATTATACCTCGATGCTTGTATTAACTTGCTATATCAAACATCATGGAAGTAGTACTCAGGTCATCATTGGTGCTAATATCCCCTTTGATGCTTGTACTAACTTTCAACATTTCAAAAAAGCTCAATGATGAAATGTAAAGCATAAAGTAGCTCACAAAATGACAACTTTGCATTTTAGTTTTTATATTAGATAGGTTGCATCCATCTTAGTTTATGCATGAGCATTATCATATCCGTCACATCTCATCTGCATTATCTCAATCAATCCATCCAATCATTTCTTCCAATCTCATCTCAATCAATACATCCAATCCTTTCTTCCAATCTCATCTAATCAATCCACTTAATCTAGCACAAATCATTCAATCATACCTTTGGTCTTGTTCCTAGCCTTATTGCAAACCTTGATCATCATCATCATTATCGGGATGTATCCTTCCCTTATCAATAACACTATCCTCATCATCATCAATCCATCTTGGCTTGTAGTTTTCCTGGGACAACATCATAATTATTTTTGAATCCATTTGTTCTTTGTTTCTTCTCATTTTCTCTTACCAATCTCCTATTGCTTATCATCCTCTCTCATCCATCATTTGCATCATCTTCCTCATCTCAATCCAATCATTTAATCATTCAACCCTTCACTCATCTTCATCAAATTATTGTATCAACCCTCTTTGATCAAATCAATCCAATCAATCAAATCACTCTTACTCTTTGTTTTTCATCAATCATGAAAGCAAATTTATCAATATTACTATTAGTTTTTCATCAATCATGAAATTTTTTTTATCAATCTTACTATTTGTTTTTCATCAATCATGAAAGCAAATTTATCACTCTTACTATTTGTTTTTCATCAATCATGAAAGCAAATTTATCACTCTTACTATTTATTTTTCAATCATGAAAACAAATATATCACTCTTACTATTTGTTTTTCAATCATGAATACACATTGATCACTCTTACTATTTGTTTTTCATCAATCATGAAAGAAAATTTATCAATCTTACTATTTGTTTTTCAATCATGAAAGAAAATTTATCAATCTTACTATTTATTTTTCATCAATCATGAAAGAAAATTTATCAATCTTACTATTTGTTTTTCAATCATGAAAGCAAATTTATCAATCTTACTATTTGTTTTTCAATCATGAAAGCAAATTTATCAATCTTACTATTTGTTTTTCAATCATCAAAGCAAATTTATCAATCTTACTATTTGTTTTTCATCAATCATGAAAGCAAATTTATCACTCTTACTATTTGTTTTTCATCAATCATGAAAGCAAATTTATCACTCTTACTATTTGTTTTTTAATCATGAAAACAAATTTATCAATATTACTATTTGTTTTTCATCAATCATGAAAGAAAATTTATCAATATTACTATTTGTTTTTCAATCATGAAAGCAAATTTATCAATCTTACTATTTATTTTTCAATCATGAAAGCAAATTTATCAATCTTACTATTTGTTTTTCATCGATCATGAAAACAAATTTATCAATCTATCATATCATTCATATCAGTCATCATCAATCAATCATCATAAATTCACTATCACATGATGAATCAATTGAAAAACATCATCATCATCATCATCATCATCATCATCATCTTCATTTTATATCAATCTTTCAATAGTGGTTTTCATCAAATCATCTTTATCGGCCGATGAATTGGACAGTAAATCACTGCACATTTTCAAAATCATCAAAAATTTCCAAAAAAAAAAAAACTCAAAATATAAATCTGAAACATTCAAAATTTTATCCAATTCATCGCCTGAGGGACATATAGCATCATCGGTCAAATTTTCAAAGTCAGGGGCAAAATTTTCATTATCTGAATTTTTCTTTGAAGCAATGCGTAAAACACATCACTTCAAAGAGGGGCAAAATGTACACATATAAAAATAGTCATTATAAATCAAGCCTGTTAATTAATTAAATATGAATTATTTAATTAATGTTCTAAAGTCATCTACATATAAATAAAATTCAATTATTTATTTATATCATTCACCTTTCTAATTCTTCTAGCTTAATTAAATAAATAAGTTTATTTAATTATCATGATCTTCTTCTTAATTAAATTAAATAAATTCCATAATTTATTTATATTAATTATCATATTATTCTAAGTTTGAATTTTCAAATAATGAAATATTCTTCTAAATTCATTTTCTACATTTAATTAAATATTCTAAAATATTTAATTAGAAACTTTCTTCTCTTCATTTAATTAAATATTCTAAAAGATTTAATTAGAAGCTTTTTTCTCTCCACTTAATTAAATATTCTAAAAATATTTAATTAGAAGCTTTCTTCTCTCCATTTAATTAAATATTATAAAAATATTTAATTAGAAGCTTTTTTCTCTTCACTTAATTAAATATTCTAAAATATTTAATTAGAAGCTTTCTTTTCTCCACTATAATTAAATATTTCTAAAATATTTAATTAGACACTTTCTTCTCTTCACTATAATTAAATATTCTAAAATATTTAATTAGAAACTTTCTTCTCTCCATTTGATTAAATATTCTAAAATATTTAATTAGAAGCTTTCTTTCCCACATAATTAAATATTCTAAAAATATTTAATTAGAAGCTTTATTTCCCACATAATTAAATATTCTATAATATTTAATTAGAAATTTTCTTCTTTTCATATTTAATTATGTATTTTATATATTTAATTAAAGCGTCGTTATCATCTCTCACACATAATTAAATATTATTTATTTAAATTATGGAAGCTTCTAATTATTTGTCACATATAATTAAATAAATTTATTTATTTAATTATGGATTTTTCCTCAAACTATCAATTAACTTGTCATAAAATAAGTGCACAAATGACAACTTTCCTTCATTTTTGAATGGAAAAAGTTGTATAGGAGGAAAAATCTCCCTTTATTCTCTCAACCTTCCATATTTTTCTCAACTTCTCAATATCTCACCATTCATCTTGACAGGTTTGAATTCAACCATTGATCTTGGCCAACTAGATTCTTGCCTTCAAAAATCTATAAATACAACCCTCTTGTGAGTTGAAAAGGATCCTAGATTTTGTGAATTTAGCATAATCATTATAGTTGCATTCAAATTCTTAGAATAATCATTTTCAAGTTCATAGCATAGCAATTTCAAGTTCATTTCATGGCTTAAATCATATAGCAATAGACATGCATGTTGCATAAATATCGTTCTCCTAAGTTGTCATTTCAACAAGCTGCTACTTACACCAACTGAGAGCCAGTAACTTTAATCAAATCCTTTGAGATAGAGGACAATGGAATGCATTTGAAGGATTTGTTCTTATTTAGAGTTTGCATTGTCTTTTTAAATAGGTTCTTTCAATTTAATGTTTCATTGATGTGTTAGTTTACTTTCTAATTAGTTCACATATTCTAACAACACATTTCTGGCACCCACCATGGGGCTCTTGCCCCATTTTTAATCTCTTTTTTTTGTAGGTTTTCTGATAGGTAACAGACTAGAATAACACTTTAGCACATACGAATCATGGATTAGCACATACGAGTTGAGGAATAGTGCATTTGCAATTTGTTTTAGTGCACATTCATCCTATTTTAGCGCACATGCATCATGTTTTAGCGCACATGCATCCTGTGTTAGCAAATTTGTGTTTGATATTTTAGGGAATTTGTAGGTTCTTTTAGTGCATACAGGGGTTGTAAAAGAAAATCTTGATTCTGACGCCATCCACGGACAGTGATTTTTCAATTCGATTTTAAAGTAAAATGAAGCAATCCTAGGATAGTCACATAAATCTGGAATTAACCAATCCTAGGATAGTCACATAAATCTAGAATTTATCAATCCTAGGATAGTCACAAAACTTTATTCCATTCTGGTATGAATCCAATGTTTGTTGTGAAGCAAAATCTTCACTTAGCATAGAAAACTATTATTTGGATTTAAAATTGAACCAATTGTTTTCTGTGATTGTTGGGTAATAGGTTTATGCTCTCCCCTTTACTGGGTGATCAGAAAACTAGACTTACCTATTTCATTTCATGAAAATTCATGCTTTATTAAAACCTTTAGAAGGCTTATTGTAGTGAGAAAAATTACTCATCCTACGGGAATGACCTAAGTGGGAACAACCAAAGCCAGGTTTTCCAACCCACTATAATCAAAAGTGAATTTTGGGGAAACCCATATTCAACGGAAGTGAGAAAGATAACCATCCCCAAAATATTTTTTCTAAAGATTGGGAGGTCTCCTGAGGGAGTTTATCTATTTCCACGCCGAAACGGAAACCTTTACTATGAACCATAGTGTAGAAAGCTAGCCGTGTCAGTATCCAAACATCATTTCAATCACAGTGCAAGGGGAGGGAAGAATCTGCCCCCAAGACACTCACCATATAATTGCCATAGATTTTTTGCTCAAGGGATCAAGAAATATAACCTTAAGTACGCACCTAGAAAAGATAAAAACACGGGCGCCCTCCAAGGGGTGACACAGTTGTGTGAGTCGACGCGATTTTAAGTTGTGGGTTGTGATTCCTATGATGACCTATTTGAAAAATTAAGAGCAAGTCTAACTGAAGTTCTTATCTTGTTCAATACTTGTGAAAATCTCAAGAACATACACTCTTTGTTTAGATTTTAGGAGTAATAAAACAACTACTTTTTACTATATTCCATTTTTTTCAAAATTAAATAGATAAAGATCATCCAAAACATCAAACTGTCAAAACATGTTGGTCTCAATACCATAATTGGATAGCCTAGCACATATGTGCTCTGTTTTAGCACATACCTAAAACATTCTAGCGCATAGGTTTCATATTTTAGCGCACCTTCTGAAAATTTTAGCGCATCTGTATTCTAAGCCTGGGTAATTTTCTAACACCCAAAAATCTGCCATCTTAGTCTAGTCTTTTTTTCATGCTCAGGGTCTGGAAGTCCACAACTTTTGTCAAGAAGTCCCTAGAGAAGAAGATTAAGAAGCCAAAGAAATCTCTCGGTTATAAGAATTTATTGAAGAAGAGGAAGTTTTTATACCAAATTCGAAAGGTCTTACTTGAACACAGGACCTTTATTCACCGATATCACGACTTTGTTAGAGTTTTCACTGATGATTATGTTGTAGAAACTTTATACTCATGAGACTTCTTTCAAAGAAGAGACCTTTCTCAAAGGCACAACCACAGTTAGTGTATTCATTCCTCTTACATTCCCCAACCTACAATTGTGTACTCTAATCGTCCAAATGAATTCTTGCAATAGAGAGCTTAGGGGACATTAGGCATTTATCAAAATCCTTATTTTTACAAAGCTACGATCAAACCTCACAAAGTGAAAAATCATCTTTATTTTTGATCTTTGGTTTAATTCCCGTAAACAGGATCATCATCCTTTCAATCAGGGAATCATGAGCTAAGGATTAGAAATCTCACAAGTCATATCAATAGAATCTTCATTCTATTATAACTTATATATCCATAAAAAATTGCACTATTTCATTCTTTTTTATCAAAGTTAGTGGAAATTTGGAAAAATCTTATGTCTATTGTCACAAGATCTCAAAAACACATAGAAGGAGATGAAAGGGAAATTACATTAAGCAAAATGGGTGATAATGGTGATAGGGAAGAAAACGATTTTCACAATTCAAATACTAAGGAGATAACAGAAGAAAAGCTCCAAGAAGCAGAGCAGGATCCCCAATTCCATACTCTTATGGAAAGGATTTTAGAACGAAACAAAGAAATATATTTCCTTTCATTAGCTAATCAAGGAGCTAAGTTACCTGTCGATTTTGACACAGAAGGGATTAAAGAGAATCCTGAAACTCCTCCTAATGATTTTAGTGCCCTTACTCAACAGATAAAAGAATTAAAAGGGAAAATAAAAGAGATGCAAGGGGGTGCGACAAAGAAGTATTTTTTGGATGACATATGTCCATATCCATTTGATATGAGTCTTCAAATAATTCCTTTTCCAAAACATTGTAAAATCCCTAAATTTGATAGGTATAATGGGAAAATCGACCCCATTGAACATGTAAGGGATTTCCGAAATATGAGCTTAGAATTATCTCATGAAGATACCTACTTAATGCAATTGTTTCCACGAAGTCTAGGTGGAAAATCCATGGAGTGGCTTTCAAATATCACTCCCCCCATCAGAAAATTTGAGGAGTTAATAAATAAATTTATATCACAATACTCCTACAACATCCAACACCAGATAACTATGCTTGATCTGTGTAAGGTAAAACAAAAAGTAGGAGAATCCTTCACTACATTCTTGCAAAGATGGAGGAGGGTGTTTGCTAGATACTCCCGTCCTATTCCTAAAATAGAGAAGATGGATATCTTTATCGATAATCTGAATCAAGATATGAGTTACAAACTAAACCTTCACTGTCCTCAATCATTTGAAAATTTTATTGAAAATTCGATTATTATTGAAGGTGCCTTGGTCAAACGTGGAGTTCTAAACATCGATAAAGAGGGTTCAAATTCGTACAACAACAACCATAGTAACAACAATGACAAGTAACGATTTTGGACTCGAAATAAAAATGTTGTGAATGATGGGGTAGTAGATGCTAACAACGTGAATGTGAAGCCTACCATTATTAATGTATCAGGTGTCCAACATAGAAATAACATTGAAAATTCTAGTACCCAAGGTAATGTTTCCAATCAAGGGAATGTGACCAATAATCATGGAAATAATTTTGGCAATAATAAAAATTCAAATGTGCCCAGATCTTCATATTTTTCAAATCGACGGAGTTTTACTCCCTTGGGCTAGACTTTGGAGTCTATTCTCAAATAAATATTGAATCAAAATGCTATTACATTGCCACCACAAAGAGACTATCAGCCTAGGGTTAAACCACCATTATTGAATGACTCACACTTTTGTGATTATCATATGTGTAAAGCTCATAAGACAAATAATTGCCAAGGGTTAAAGAATATTGTTCAAGATTTGATTGATAAATGTACCATCATGGTTGAGGGACATAATGTCAATGATGACCATCAGGCATTCAAGGATCCTCTCCCTAATTATCAAAAAGGGGAATCTTTGGGTGATAAGGGAAAAAATGTTAATTATGTCCATGACACCATTATCAATCATATTTATACTGACAATCAACAAATTAATGCTATCAGAATCAAAGGTAAGCAAGAATATTGAGAGGTCAATGCTACGACAAGGGGACAAGCCAAAATAATTGTCAAAGGAAGCTCATCTAAAGCATCAGTTCCCCCTACGAGTCAATACAATTTGGTTGATCAACTATAAAAAACATCAGCCCAAATTTCTATCTTGGAGCTCTTAAAGCTATCACTTGTGCATAAGAACATTCTGGAAAGGGAAATTGTCGATACAACTGTCTCTCCTTATCTGGATATCAATAAATTTAAAGCCATGGTGGGACACATTTCCTCCTCCACATGTTTATCCTTTTCTGAAAAGGATGACTCATCCATAACCCATCTGCATAATTCATCACTCTATTTAGAGGTCATGGTTCACAAAAATCGCATTAGACATGTCCTAATAGATGGGGGAGCTAGATTAAACATTTGTGCTTTGAAATTGGTCCTAGATTTGGGATATTGAGAAGAATCTATAGATCCATGAAGGAAGATTACAATCAAGGCATACAATGATGAGGAAAGAGCTTCCAAAGGCCTCATCATGCTACCCATCAGAGTGGGACCTATTGTGAAGAATACCTTTTATCAGGTTCTAGATCAGGATATATCCAATAACATACTCTTGGGTCATCCATGGATCCATGACAAGCAAGTTGTTCCATCCACTTATCATGAATGCTTGAAGTTTCCATATGATGGACAAGAAGTAACAATACCTGTTGATCATATTAGTAGTCAAACTTTCTCTAACCTAAGAGAAACTCAAGAAATACTCGTCCCACATAATAGAGAGGCTTTGTCAATATCTACCTCAAAATACAATGAACAAGCATGAGAAATGATAAGTAATTTTGGCACCAAGCTAAAATTAAAAGATGATGGGGTGGGAGAATATTCCCTATGTCTCTCTAATCTACCCATATCTCCAAGATCCCATGGTCAACCATCAACATCTAGACAACAAGCTACAACAACTTTAGCCTCAGCTTCAGTTCCCATCACCAGGTTTAATGGAGTGTTTATCAAAGAAAATGAAATGGAAGATAGAGACATCCTTGATTGGTTCTATAAAGATGAAGAAGAATTAGTACAACATATCAAGTTACCCATTGAGAAATATGGAAAAGGTTATGCTATCATGCAACACATGGGTTATGAAGGAAATGGCCCTATAGGTAAAAGAAAAGAGGGTATTATTGAACCTATCCAACTGAAAACAATGCATCCAAAAGATAAGACTGGGTTACGATATGGTGAAAATACAAAGGAAGAAGTAGTAAAAAGAATGTCTAAAGAGGAGTTAGCTGAAACAATCTTGAGAATTCAAGCAAATAATTCTGACACTGAATCCAATGAATATGAATGGGATGATATCTCTGATGATACATTCTTGATGGAGAAAAGAGTGGATGTCATAAACAAATTCATACTCGCATTCTTACAAGGGGAAAGCTCAAGGCCTCTACTTGATTACGTTCTACAAAGCGATTATGACTCAGGTGAAACCGATTTGATTCAAAGTGAGACAGATCATCCACAAGAGGATATCATCCTAGACCTCTTCCATAATGACACTACTAATAGTATCATGACTCTAACATCCAGTGACCTTACTCATCCTAATGATCCATTTCCTTTGGTCTATCTCGAACTCATTGATTGGGAACAAATCACACCTATTGATGTCCCCACTTTTCCAAATGACGAAACCATCCTAAAATTCCTTTGTTCATCCCATCCAGAAACAAGCTCCATCAAGGAATCACAAGATCAAAGTTTTTGATAGGAAAGTGCCAAGTTTTTCAGCTATGAAATAAATAATATAAAAGAAAGATCTAATGATGAAAACCTAACAAAGGCAGTATTAGATCAAGAAAAGAGAAAAATAAAAAGCGTATCCAATAGTGAAAACCTTTCAAAGGTACTAGAGGATGGGAAAATTGACTCTCCCGGAACATTACTAGGAAAGGTCTTCTATTCTAATCAAACCAATGGAGGCACTCAATATAGGTACTACAGAAAATCCCAAAGTCTTGCAATTGGCCGCATCTTTAACAAAAGGGGAAATTCCAAGATTCATAGAATTCCTCAAGAACAACCAAATAAGTTTTGCATGGTCCTATGCAAATATGCCTAGATTAGATCCAGATCTCATCATGCATCATCTATCTATTACGCTGATGGAAAAACCTATGAAGAAAAAACTCAGAAAAATGCATCCACATGTTGCATTGTTGGTTAAAGAAGAGTTAAAGAAACTTTTAGATGTCGGATTCATTTAGTCTATTGACTATGCTGAATGGATCTCCAATATCATACCTATTTCAAAACCAGATGAAAGAATTAGAATTTGTATAGATTTCAATGATTTCAACAAGGCATGTCCTAAAGATGACTTCCCTTTGCCAAACATAGATATGATTGTTGATTTGACTATGGGACATGTGATGTACTCATTAATGGATGTTTTTTCAGGATACAACCAGATAAAGATTACACTAGAGGATCAAGATAAAACAATGTTCACATGTCCTTGGGGTACCTATTTCTGGAACGTAATGCCATTTGGGTTGAAGAACTCAGGAGCTACATACCAACAAGCAATGACAACAATTTTTCATGATATGATGCATACATTCATGGAGGATTATGTTGATGATCTCCTTGCCAAATCTAACACTAGGGAAGGACATGTAGATATCTTATCTAAATTTTTCAAAAGAATGGAGCAATTCAAAGTGGGACTTAATCCAAAGAAATGTGTCTTTGGAGTGAAATATGAAAGTTGCTAGGTTACATTGTATCAAAAAAAGTAATTGAAGTGGATCCAGCTAAGATACAAGAACTTCTTGATATGCCACCACCAAGGAACATTAGTCAACTATGCTCTTTGCAAGGATGGTTACAATCCATCAAAAGATTCATCGTGCAACTGGCAGATAAAAGTCTACCATTTATTCATCTCTTACACAAAAATGTTCCATTTAAATGGGAGGACAAATGTGAAGAAGCATTTGATCAGATAAAGAAGTATCTCATGAATCCACCAGTGCAAGGTGCACATCTCATATTGTATATTTTTTCCATGGATGTGTCCTTAGGAGCATTATTGGCATAGGAAGACAACTCAGGAAAAGAGCGAGCAATCTATTACATCAATCAAACTTTGACGGGTCATGAGCTAAATTACACCTTCATTGAAAAATATTGCTTAGCAGTAGTGTTCACTTCTCAAAAGTTACGACACTATATGCTAACTCATACAATAAAACTTGTGGCTAAGATTGATCCACTCAAATATCTTCTAAGTAAGTCAACCTTAACGGGCAGGTTGGATAAATGGGTCATGATCCTGAGTGAGTTTGACATTCATTATGTGGATCGCAAAGCTATAAAGAGATAGGTAATCATAGATCAGTTAGTAGAAACACCAATGCTAGAAGCACACCCAATACACTTTGATTTTCTTGATGCTGATGTCTTCACAACAACTATTAAACAGTCATGGGTGCTCTACTTTGATGGTTCCTACACTCAACATGTCTCGGGAGCAAGAATTATTTTTATTACACCTCAAGGACATACAATTCCAAAATCTTATCGGCTAATGTTCCCTTGCACAAACAACATAGATGATTATGAGAAACTATTAATTGGCATGAGAATTGCAGTAGACTGGAAAATCACAAAACTTCATGTTTTTGGTGATTCACAACTTGTCATAAATCAAATCAATGATGACTATCACACTAAGGATGACAAGTTGATACCTTACAAAAAAATGGTGGACGATTTCAAGAAATAATTTATTAATATCAAGTTCATACAGATTATGTGTATTGACAATAAAGTAGCCGATGCAATGGCTACAATAGCATCTCCACTCAAGTTTTCAGAGAATCAAACACAATACGATTTCCTGGTGGAACAATTGTTTTCTCCCACCTACGACACTCTAGAAACTCAAATCATTTGCCACTTAACCAGTTCTGATTCTCCCTTGTATGGCAAAATCTACACTTACCTAAAGGATATTATTTACCCTTAGATTTTTCTAGAAATTAGAAAAAGAATTTCATTCGTCAATCCTCCCGTTACACCTGTTATGCCTTGGATAACCACCCCATCTTTTGCCTTGGTCAAAAGAGGGTCCCCCTTGTTGTTCTTTATCCTTTATGGTTTTTCAAATAAAGTTTGGAGTCATTTTTCTTCCAATACTTTGTTTATTTTTTATTTAGTCTGTCGGAAGCAGAACCGGAACTGAATCGGGTTATGGAAGTTCTTTTGAAGTTTGTTTTGGTTCCCATCTCGACGGTCTTTCTTTTTAGCTTTTTTTTGTTTGTCTTTAGCGGAACCGGAGCCAGAGTAAGTGTTAATATCAACAATTGCGAAATCATAATCTATTCTAACCCCGCCTCCACTATTTTTATTTATGCTTTAGTCTTGGTCTTTGTGTTTAGTTTTATCGGGTCAGTTGTTTTACTTACTTTTGGTGTTTGGTTTTGTTTATTCTTTAGTTGATGGACCCGGACCCAAAATGGGAATTAAGTTTGGAAATTTCGTAAATTTCAGAATCACTTTCCATTTTTGTTTCCGCCCTAGCCACTTTTGGATCGTTGACTTTTTGATTAAAATTGCACTACAGGGAAGTGTTTGTTCTCTCACAGTTCTGACTCTACCTTAACTACACTTTCATGCATTACTGGCAGTTGCCTGTGTAGGTAGAAATCAACATTTTTACCTTTATTAAGGGTTAAGCAAATCATTATTGTCATTGTTATAAATCAAAGAGCACGAAACAACAGCGGCGAAGTTCGTTTGAGCAAATTGATCGAGAGAGAGAAAGGATATTTTGTGCAAATCAGTTCAGAAGGTTAGCTCGGGTTCTTTGCATTTGAGGTAGGTTTTCTTTGTTGTTATTTGTTTATTTATGTCGTGTTTGTTGCGTTTTGCTTTATATCTACTCGTGCTTTCAATTTTTTTTTTTTAAGGCAAATCTATGATTATTGGTATGATTGGTTCAAGTAAGTTCTTGTTTTATCTTGTTTAGTTTACTTCAGTCTTTGACTTCTTGTATTATCATGTTGTTTCTTTCTATTTTTGGGCATGGTCGCTTTCACGTCTTAATCGTAATTGCGTCATGCTGTTTCTGGTTTGCAGTAGATTAGATTAGATTAGGATTTTAATGGCATTTGTTAAAGTTAGAGATTTACAGTGAGGTAGATTAATGATTTACAGTGAGTTAGGGTAGACTAGATTTATTGTTTACTTAGGGTTTTGTCATGTGTTTTGATCTGGTAAAATGGCAAGGTTTAAATCCGTGCCCTAGTTTTATCGGGTTTGTTAGATTAGGGTTTTGTATCATTTGGTGATCACATTCAAAAGATTTAAATAAGATATCCTAGATACAGTCATTCCCCATGGTCATATGGGTGTAGTATTTTAAAGCCCTTTTCCATTTTTAAGCGACCTTAGTTTTACTCATGAAGTTATATATTAATCAATAAAAACATTTGATGACATCATGATTAACATAGGTGGAGGTGGGATCAGAATCGATTATGAACCTAAGAATTTTGTTTTACAAAAGTTATCGATTTCATTTCCATCCCGTTTCTGGCTCCGCATGCAACAAAAGTCTTCTTTGAAAAAGTAACGATTAACCTAGACGAAAGCTGAGGCGGAGTGGATATTGGATATGAAAATATGAAAACATGAAGAAAATCAAATCCCTGTTTCATTCCGATCCTAGTTTCGATCATCATCTCGGTTCCGACTTCAAGCCCGTTCATTGTTAACTGAAGTATCTATATCGGTTTTGGCTCCGATTCCAGCAGTATTGTAAAAGAGATTGTTTTTTGAGTTTTTGTCTGGTTTCGATTCTGATGCATATGCGAAAGGTATGTTTTAAAAGTATGTTTATGATGATCTAATTAGAGGTTTGCTTTGCAGGAGTGTTGAAAGATGTCAAGAACATCAAGGGAAGCTGCTAAGAGGAACCAGCCTACAAGAACATCAAAGGCAGCACCAAAGCCAAAGAAGTTAAAGCCATAACAACTACCTTATACCTTGAGGTATAATCACAGGAGTCTAGTGGTGAAGGTGAGCAAGGTGGAATCAGACTGGGCCGATATCATGGATACCAATTTGGGCTAGTATAACTTTGAAGAGTTATATGGAGAGACCTTTGCAGAATGAGAAAATTTGACAGGAAGGACACAAAGGATTGTTGATTCCAGTCTGACACATATCACTGTGTTCCCTTTATCAGTTTAGTGCCCAGAGTTAATACTAACTGCAGCCAATGCCTACAATCCTGCTACAAGATTATGCATGGATTCACATAATAATGTGATTATTGATCTTACTCCTCAAATGTTCCAAAATATGTTTAATGTTCTGGATCCCAAGAACTTGGTGCAGCTAACTGAAGCAAAGGCATTGGAGAAGTATAGCAAGCATAAAGACTCCAATAAGTCTCATTTAAATAAGAAATGGTTGAAGACAGAGGAGAAATCCTTGAGCAAACTGACAGATCAGCCAAAGAGGGCAGATTTCAAGAAGGAAGTGTATGATCTAATATTGATGCTCTCCAGGGTGTTTAGGAAGAGAGACACACTACGGTTCAAGGAATGGATGTTTCCTTTCATCCAAATAATCTTGCATGGTGATTATCAGTTTAAATAGCCAATGATTGTGTCAAATGCTATACATGATCAATTGACTAACATCAGAAACACTAAGTGTTTCTTCATGACTTCTTACATTGTATATGCAGTAGCCAAATTGGGGATTTTCCCAAGTTTGAACAGAGTAGGTATAATGGGAGCCTTAGATGGGCAGAAGAAGGTATGGAATCACTATGATCAATTGTCTCTTCAGGTTGCTAAGACCCATTTCAGAAGAGTCAATGATGCATTCTTATATGTGATTATCAACCAATTGAATGGAGATGTCGGATATAGGTTGAGTCAAGAAGCTATGGCATTCATTGCAGAATGGGGATGTTGGTACATCCAATACCCTACATTTATATACTTCAGGTTGGCTGGTTTTGAAGGCCATCCCCATTTGCTTCCAAGGTGTTGTAGTAACAAGATAGTGCTTATGGAGTTTGTATATCAAGCTATTGGAGTTAATGCTCGGTTCGGGATCAAGCACAAGACTGGATGTCATAAATTTCCCATGAAGTTGGGGGAATATAGCTGTCAACACTTAGTAGGAGCAAAGGTAGTTTGTAATTAATTGGTAAATTGAAATTGGGATTGTATATTGCTTTCAAGTGTTTTGATCCAAAGAAAAAGATGTATGCCTTATTTCCTTCAGTATTTACTAGGCATTTCCACTTGTTAGAAGACTTTTGGAGTGACCACCACGATAAATATGATTTGAGAAAGAAGAATTATGAAATATTGTTGGTTGCACTCATGGAAAAACTAGGTATTAAAGAAAACATTCCCGACACTTTGGTGGATGATGGAGTTGTATTAGATCCCTCTTATAAATATTTGAGTATTGGTACCAAGAACCTGGATCCAATTGACTGGGATGCCGAAGAAACAATTGACATTAAGAAAATTGGAAGGAAAGTCTTGGATAGGAGTGTGCAATGGTTGATGTTGAGAACTCAAGCTCCTCAAGGACCAGTCCTTAAGAAGGGCAAGGGCTACAAAAGAATCAATAGGAGAACACCTCCCAAGGAGCCACTAGAATTTCTTCCTCCGGATGGTGAAGAAATAGAACTTGAGGTAGTAGATGAAGAAGAGGAAACACAAGAAGGTGATGTTCCAATAGGATCTGTTGTTTCTACACCTACCTTAGGTGAATCATCTACACAAGTTCCAATTACGAGGAAGAAGAGTGAAGAGATTCAAGAAGGAGCTCTTCATAACATGGCTAAAGTTGCTAAGGGAAAAGCAATGGAAAAAGAAGTTCTGGAAGTAGAGATAGATTCAGATGAGACTATGTTAGAGAAAGATTTGCAAGAGAACATGCCTCTAGAGGAGGATATTGAATAGATGTGAACACATGAAGAGTAGTGGAAGTTATTTGAGGATGCAAATAGAGATTCTGATGCAAGGGCTGTAGTGGAGCAACAAAAAGAAATAGAAGCTAAAGCAACAGCTGATGAGCTGGAAAAATAAAGAAGGCAACAAGGAAATGAACTCAAGGTCAAGGAAGAGAACGACAAGTTGGAGTTGATACAGAAAATTCATGACCTTGAGGAAGAAAAAGCAAGGAACCAAAGAGAAAGAGAAGTCTTAGTTGCCAAACTAAAACTTGCAGAAGAAGCTCGTCAGAAAGAGGAAGAAGTTGAAAGTCTTAAGAGGAAAAGAGATGCTGAAGAGCTAATAAAGAAGCAGCAAGTTGAAGAAGAAGAAAAGGCAAAGGCAGAGAAACTCAAAGTCTTGGAGGTGGAGAGGTTAGAGAAAGAGAAACAAGAAGCTTTAGAAAAGGAGAGATTGGAAAAGGAAGCTCTAGAAAGGAAAGAAGAGGAATAAAGGAAAAGAAAAGAACAAAAGGATAAAGAAGAGGCTGAGAAGTTGGTGCAGATGCATGAGCTACAGGAACAACAAGAGAAATCAAAGGTTGATTCTCAACCTCAAGTAAATGTTCAGCCACCTTCTACAATTGTTGCTTCCTCTTCCATGATGACTACTGCTCCAAGTGCTCCTACTTGGTTGAAATTAGACTTGCAAAAAAGGGAAAGAACACCTCCACAACCTCTCAATTGGGAGGATATGATGAAGGGGATTGAGCAGGAAAGGCCTAAGAAGAAGGCTAAAATTCTACATTCTACCAAACTCATAGATAAAGGGGAAATAGTTATTGAATGTGCCATGCCGATGACAGAAAAGGAGGTCGGGGATATGCAACTAACAGACTATCAGCTGAGTACGGTCAATTTGGAAAGACCCACTAGAAATCAGCAAATGAATTTGATTGATGTCGTGGCTTCAACAACTAAATCAAGGATGATCAAGGACAAGAAAAAGAAGGATGAGCTTAAAGCTCAATTGGATCAGTTACATTCATTCTTGAAGAGTGTCTCCTCTCCAAGGTCACAACAGGTAGTAGCCATTGAGACTCATGTTTTGTTAAGCAAAAAGGAGGTAGATGATTTGGTGTAGGTTAGAGGTAAGGTGGAGATGGTAGACAGGTGGATAGATAAATTGAACCGAGAGGTAGGTGAGGTTTTAGTGAAAGGGTTTGAAGCCTACAAGGATACAAAAGGATTGATAAAAGAGATGCATCAGAAAAGAAAGAAGAAGAGTATAAGGAATATAGCCAGAAGCTAGAAAAGGTAAGTGCATTGCCTCTAACAACTCTTCTAGAACAATCCTTACTTGAGGAGGATAACAAAGATTTTGTGGAGAAAAATTCTCGCATACTCCGGTTTAGGACTATCTTTTTGTGTAAACACAAGGATGAGATTCAGGAAGTAGTTAATAATTTGACTGAGTAGTTGGAAGAGTTGGAAGCAGTTATTTCCATAATTGTAGATGTGAATGTAATGACAAATGATGGCATGCCTTTGACTCAAGTTAAGGAGAAATGGGATGAAAGATTCAAAGGACTCGCTCAGGAAAAGGATGATAGAGAAGACGTGGTAATAGATCGGCTTGTAGAGCTCAAAGAAGAGATCAAAGCTGCAAGGAGAGAATTAATAAAAATAAAGAGTATGAAGGAATTTGCTGCAGCAGAGTTGGATTGGATCAAGTTCAAAGATAGTTGGATTGATGGGCCAAAGATGGATACATTACAGCAAGTCTTCACCAATTATGATGAGTTTATTGCGGATCCAGCTTCACATGCATAAAATTTTGCATGCATGATATTCTCCTTCTTTGCATGTTGCATGCAACATTGACACCCTTTTTGAATGCATGATTTCTTCTTCCCTTCTATCTTCTATTTTTAGCTAAACTGAATGTTTTAATGTAAGAACTTAAGATCAAATTGATCTAAGTTTCCAAGAGAGTTTAGTTCCTAGAAAGGTGGATAGCCTAAAATAGAAGTAGATTTCGTACTTTTGTATATCTATAAATACCCAATGGGTATCATATTGTAAAGGTCGGCTAATTGAGAATAGAATTGGCTTACCTAATGCTAGGAGATAGAATTTTGTAGTGATCATTTTGGAGATACATTGTTACTTGATTTTTTTTACAATTAATAGAATTACAGGTTTTTTACGTAATATGGAATTACAATTGAGTTGTTTCATTTGATAAGGCTAATAAGTTATAATCCATCTGAATTCCAGTGATTATGCTAAAGCATGATAGTTTCTTATGTGATGAAAGTCATTAGAAGAAACCAAATTTAAAGATTATCTTGTTAGATTGTCATTGAATTAAATTTGTTGAAGTTTGTTGATCTATAATCTTGATGATGAATGAATGTGTGTTGTTTTGAAATCCTTGAAGTATTCATGATATTGTAAGTGTGGAATTAATTAAGCACCTAAAATGTATGGAATGGTATAGATTATTCTATAGATTGTGTCATCTTATGGTTTTCTTGATCTAATTGGAAAAACATTCATTATTTAAGATATATGTCCGGATGTTAGATAAAGTTGATTCAAATTTATTGGTTACCCCCTTTGTTCCATCTTTTTCTTTTGTTTAAAACCCATTTATATACAGGAAAAAGAGTCATTGCTCAAATCTTTTGTTACCAGCACAGGCCCCTTGAACATTACAGTTGCATGAACCAATTGAGTGACACCAAATAGTTGAGAACCAACTACCAAGACCTTGAGAGTTAGGCCACTATATATTGTCTTTCTTTTTCAAGAGAAATAGAGTAGAAATATTTCGTTTTAATGTTGTTTGTGTCATTTTAACCATCAAAAACACCTTAATTGCTGATGTCTTATACCGGCATGGTTTGGATGGCACTCTCCTTATATGTCTTGAACAAGATGAATCAAAAAATGCCTTACAAGAGGTACATGGCTGTATTTGTGGGACACACTCAAGTGGACTAACCTTAGCAAAGAAACTTGTTAGATTGGGTTACTATTGGCCGACCATGGAGAAGGAATCATTCATCTTTGTGAAGAAATGTGAAAAATGTCAGATTCATGGAAATCTCATTCATGATCCTACTCAAGATTTACAACCCTTCACCACAACATGGCCTTTCGCTTAGTGGGGATTGGACCTGGTTGGAAAGATACACCCGTCATCTTCAAATGGACATAAATTCATCATTACAGCCACTGAGTATTTTACTAAGTGGATTGAAGTTTTTCCCCTAACAACTATTAATGGAAAACAAATCTCTTCATTCATTTTAAACTATAACATCTATCAATATGGTATTCCAAACCCCATTATCACAGACAATGGAAGACCCTTTAAAAATTAGGATGTTGATGAGCTATGTGAAATATTTTGCATCCAACATAGGTTCTCTACACCTTACTATCCGCAATGGAATGGTCAAGCTGAAGCTTCAAACAAAACAATTCTAAAGATTTTGAAGAAAATAGTGAATGAAACAGGACGTGATTGGCATGTCCAATTAAATCTAGCATTGTGGGAATATAGAACAAGTATTGACACACCAACAGGTACTACTCCCTATGCTTTAGTCTATGGAGAAGAAGCTATTCTACCACTAGAAGTTGAGATTCCCTCACTTCGAGTATCACTAAAGAGGTTAATCAATGATGAAGACTACAAAGTATCAAGATTGAAAGAGATGGAATTTCTTGAAGAATGATGTCAGATTGTGGTTAATCATTTAAAAGGATATCAACAAGTTATGTCCCGTAGCTACAATCATAGAGTCAAACCATGAACTTTTCAAGTGGGTGACTTGGTTCTCAAAAAAAACCTTCGTGATCAGCAGGATCGGGAGAAGAAAGGCAAGTTCAAACCTAATTGTCTGGGCCTGTTCATTATCATTGTTGCATATGGATCGGGAGCATATCGGTTGTCAACATCAAAAGGGGACCTATTTGAAGATCCGACCAACAACATTCATCTGAAGAAGTTTTATGCCTAAAAATATCAAAAACAATATAAAAAGTCCTGAAAAAAATACAAAAAAATAAAAAAATACAAAAAATACAAAAAAAATAAAAAAGAGCAAAAATATATACAAAAAAATAGCAAAAAAAAATAAAAAATCATTGCCTTGATGAAAACCTGGCAAACAGGCATCTTGGTAACAACAAAAAAATAATAAAATCAGGAAAAAGTGCAATAAAATCAAATGGTGAAAACTTGGCAAACAGGCATTGTTTCTAATTTTGTTTGACTCTCTTATCTATAAGGATACATTATGCATATCTATCTTTCATTGGCATCACATACATGCATGGCCATCACATCCACATCATGCATCTGAACATTTCCTTGAAGCGACAAGGATTTCATCATGGCTTGATGATCAGGGTTATCCTTAGCAGTAGAGGTGTTTAATAAGCAGTCAAAGTGCAAGGTCATTTAGGGGCAATTCGCTTCTTGGAACTCTTTTTGGTAGACAAACGACAACATGTGTCAAGCATTTGGAATATCAGAAACAACAAATTGTCCATTCAAAACTAAGTCTCAACAATGGTTTGATAGAAAACTGAAACAAATTGGATGATCTTAATCTGAATAAATTGAATGACAAACTTAAGGCATATGTTGAATTGTTGTTTTTTGCTGAGTGGTTTGATGATGTACTGAACTAGAATCACAAGGAATGAGTATGATTTTCTTTTCTTGTTTTCTGTAAGCTAATCACTAGTATTGTGCAAATTTGTCATGGGACATGCTCTATAATGTATCATTGATGACATTTCAGAATTTTCATAGGAAAATGGTTAACTTTTGTTTGTTAGGAAAACAATACTTAGGTCATCTTGGTTCAATTATACCTCAATGCTTGTATTAACTTGCTATATCAAACATCATGGAAGTAGTACTCAAGTCATCATTGGTGCTATTATCCCCTTTGATGCTTGTACTAACTTTCAACATTTCAAAAAAGCTTAATGATGAAATGTAAAGCATAAAGTAGCTCACACAATGACAACTTTGCATTTTAGTTTTCATATTAGATAGATTGCATCCATCTTAGTTTATGCATAAGCATTATCATATCCATCACATCTCATCTGCATTATCTTAATCAAAATCCTTTCTTCCAATCTCATCTAATCAATCCATTCAATCTAGCACAAATCATTCAATCATACCTTTGGTCTTGTTCCTAGCCTTATTGCAAGCCTTGATCATCATCATCATCATCAGGATGTATCCTTCTCTATCCTTGTGTTGTTCCAGGATGTATCCTTCCCTTATCAACAACACTATCATCATCATCATCAATCCATCTTGTCTTGTAGTTTTCCTGGGGCAACATCATAATTATTTTTGAATCCATTTATACTTTGTTTCTTCTCATTTTCTCTTACCAGTCTCCTATTGCTTATCATCCTCTCTTGTCCATCATTTTCATCATCTTCCTCATCTCAATAGAATCATTTAATCATTCAACCCTTCACTCATATTCATCAAATTCTTGTATCAATCCTCTTCTATCAAATCAATCCAATCAATCAAATCAATCTTACTATTTGTTTTTCAATCATGAAAGAAAAATTATCAATCTTACTGTTTGTTTTTCATCAATCATGAAAGCGAATTTATCAATCTTACTATTTGTTTTTCATCAATCATGAAAGAAAACTAATCACTCTTACTATTTTTCTTTCAATCATGAAAGCAAATTTATTACTCTTACTATTTGTTTTTCAATCATGAAAGCAAATTTATCACTCTTACTATTTATTTTCATCAATCATGAAAGAAAATTTATCACTCTTACTATTTTTTTTTCAATCATGAAAGTAAATTTATCACTCTTACTATTTTTTTTTCAATCATGAAAGCAAATTTATCACTCTTACTATTTGTTTTTCATCAATCATGAAAGCAAATTTATCAATCTTACTATTTTTTTTTCAATCATGAAAGTAAATTTATCAATCTTACTATTTGTTTTTCAATCATGGAAGCAAATTTATCAATCTTACTATTTTTTTTTCATCAATCATGAAAGCAAATTTATCAATCTTACTATTATTTTTTCAATCATGAAAGAAAATTTATCAATCTTACTATTTTTTTTTCATCAATTATGAAAGAAAATCACTCTTACTATTTTTTTTTCAATCATGAAAGCAAATTTATCAATCTTACTATTTGTTTTTCAATCATGAAAGCAAATTTATCAATCTTACTATTTGTTTTTCAATCATGAAAGCAAATTTATCAATCTTACTATTTATTTTTCATCAATCATGAAATTTTTTTTATCAGTCTATCATATCATTCTTATCATTCATCATCAATCAATCATCACAAATTCACTATCACATGATGAATCAATCAAAAAAAATCATCATCTTCATTTTATATCAATCTTTCAATAGTGGTTTTCATCAAATCATCTTTATCGGCCGATGAATCGGACAACAAATCCCTGCTCATTTTCAAAATCATCAAAAAAATTCCAAAAAAAATATAAAATCAAAAATTTGAAACATTCAAAATTTTATCCAATTCATCGCTCAAGGGGGCATATAGCATCATCGGTCAAATTTTCAAAGTCAGGGGCAAAATTTTCATTATCTGAGTTTTTCTTTAAAGCAATGCGTAAAACACATCACTTCAAAGAGGGGCAAAATATACACATCTAAAATGGTCATTATAAATCAAGCCTGTTAATTAATTAAATATGAATTATTTAATTAATATTCTAAAGTCATCTACATATAAATAGATTCAATTATTTATTTATATTGTTCACCTTTCTAATTCTTCTAGCTTAATTAAATAAATAATTTTATTTAATTATCATCATCTTTTTCTTAATTAAATTAAATAAATTCCATAATTTATTTATATTAATTATCATATTATTCTAAGTTTGAATTTTCAAATAATGAAATATTCTTCTAAATTCATTTTCTACATTTAATTAAATATTATAAAATATTTAATTAGAAGCTTTCTTTTCTCAACTATAATTAAATATTCTAAAATATTTAATTAAAAACTTTTTTCTCTTCACTATAATTAAATATTCTAAAATATTTAATTAGAAACTTTCTTCTCTCCATTTGATTAAATATTCTAAAATATTTAATTAGAAGCTTTTTTTCCCACAAAATTAAATATTCTAAAATATTTAATTAGAAGCTTTCTTTCCCACATTATTAAATATTCTAAAAATATTTAATTAAAAGCTTTCTTTCCTCCATAATTAAATATTCTATAATATTTAATTAGAAATTTTCTTCTTTTCATATTTAATTAAGTATTTTATATATTTAATTAAAGCGTTTTTATCATCTCTCACACATAATTAAATATTATTTATTTAAATTATGGAAGCTTCTAATTCTTTGTCACATGTAATTAAATAAACTTATTTATTTAATTATAGATTTTTCCTCAAACTATCAATTAACTTCTTATAAAAGAAGTGCACAAATGACAACTTTCCTTCATTTTTGAATGGAAAAAGTTGTATAGGAGGAAACATCTCCTTTATTCTCTCAACCTTCTATCTTTTTCTGAACTTCTCAACCTCTCACCATTCATCTTGACAGGTTTGAACTCAACCGTTGATCTTAGCCAACTAGATTCTTTCGTTCAAAAATATATAAATACAACCCTCATGTGAGTTGAAAAGGATCCTAGATTTTGTGAATTTAGCATAATCATTATAGTTGCATTCACATCAGCATCTTAGCATAATCATTTTCAAGTTCATAGCATAGCAATTTCAAGTTCATTTCATGGCTTAAATCACATAGCAATAGACATGCATGTTGCATAAATCTCATTCTCCTAAGTTGTCATTTCAAAAAGCTGCTACTTACACCAACTGAGAGCCAGTAACTTTAATCAGATCCTTGGAGATAGAGGACAATGGAATGCATTTGGAGTTGTTGTTATTTAGATTTTTCTTTGTCTTTTTAATTAGTTTCTTTCAATTTAATATTTCATTGGTGTGTTAGTTTACTTTATAATTACTTCACATATTCTAACAACACAGGAACCATGTCTGACTAGGTAGTAGACTCTTTATAGAATCACCGAAGGATTTTCCAGATATCTTTGATAACTCATTAGATTTGTCAACTTCTTCATTCTTTTTGAAGTTAGTAAATTCTTCTTCTGCCTTTCTCTCTTCTTCACCAAAGGACTTATCTTTATCCTTGTCCTTGTCTTCCTCTTCTCCTTCATCTTTTCTTTTTTCATTTTTCTCACCTTCTTCATTTTTGTCTTCCTCTCCTTCATTTTCATCATTACTTCTACCTTTATCTTCCTCATTTATCTTCCTCTTCTCATTTTCTTCTTCATGATTATTAACTTCACTAGTTTCATGTTTTGTATCTATCACATAAATAGATATCTCAAGATTATCTTGATTTATGTTTCCCAAGGATATGGGAGTGTCAACCTTTGTATTTTCCTCTCCACTCACAATATTTCTTTCTACATCATGCATTTCTTGATCATTTTATTTCATAGGTTCTTCTATGTCTAAAGGAGAATTATATAGAATTTCTTCTGCATCATCAATACTTTCATTTTTTAGAACATTTCCCTTACTGGAGGAACAAACGAGAATCATTTCATACTTTTGTTCTATTTTAGTAACCTTCTCTTCGGTCTCCTTTTGTATTTTCTCAATTTCATACTGATATTTCCCATGAGAAGTGTTATCATTCACTTTGATTTGAATTATTTCTTGCAAACTCGATCTATTGTGGCCTTATCGGCTTTAGATGGGGAGAAACCAATATTCTCCACAAAATATGTTTTGATCTTATCTTCTAATGTAGTGAATTCTCTCTTTTCCAATAAAACTTTCCATACATCATTTGGGACCTTTTTCTTGATATACTCGATATCGGCTTCAACAACAACAATGTATTTGATGATAACTTTGCAATTATGGTGGCTCTGTTATCCTCATTTTCATTGTGCTACATAACAACAATTTCCTTCAACATTTTGTTATGCAAAATAAACTCAAATCGTACATTCAAGTTCTTTGGGCTTGAAGGATTCTCTAGTGTAGACTTCTTCCTTTTCTTCTTCTTCTCTGCATTACCAGATTTAGTCTTCTTTCCGTTCTTTTCTTTTACCTTGTGCATTTGTATCTGAAAGGCTTTCTTTTCTTTCTCAATATCTTCTTCTTTAGATGAGTCAATTGTCTCCATTCTTCCTTTCTTTGAAGTGATGATGTTGGGTGAAGCCACAATAATGGTTTACAATTTTGGTGAGGAATAAAAACTCACAAAAAATATCCCAAAGGCAAAAAAAATTGATTTTGGGGGTTCATTCGAACCTACTAGTTCGACTGAACCTATAAGAGATTCACTCAAACCAAGGTTTGAGTGAATCTCTTTGAATCTTGGCTGCCAAAAAAAAAAATGCATTGGAAAGGGGTTTGAGCGAACCTCTTTGAAGGGGTTCGCTTGAACCGGGGTTTGAGCGAACCCTAGTTCGAGTGAATCCTAGTTCGAGCGACCCCTAGATGTTTGCTCAAACTCCTAGGGGTTCGTATGAACCCCCCTTATCCCTCATCCCCCCCTTAGAAACAAAAAAAACCTAAATTTTGGCACTTTGAAGCTCGATTTGAGGATGAAAATGCAGGAATTTTCACAAACCTAGCTAGAATTAGGTAGTCCTCAAAGTGAGCTATACAATGGATATAATTTTAATATGTTTTGGTTTTATTATGTATTTGGTTTTAGTTTTGTTAAACATAGGTTTTTCATCAAAAATGAAGGTCTCTATTTCACACATGTGGAAAAATAGTAGATTATCAAAAATAAATTTGAAAAATATGAGTGCACCAAATATTGAAGTCCTTGATCCAAAAAAAAAATGAATTTTGATATATACAAAAAATGTTACGCATTATACTGTCGTGCTATGTCTGAATTGTAATTGGTTTGACTTCAAAACTTGATAAAAGAGAAAAATATTCAATAAAAAACTATCTAACCAAGTGAAAGCACTACATATCAGAGTTACAAATCTAAATTCGAAAGAATTAGAATTTTATCCTTCATGGAAAAAAAGTTATGCATTATATAGTGTGCATCACTTTTAAAAATGTTGTTTAATGAAAAAAAATAGTTTTCATGGGAGATGGAAAAAGAAGTGCAATCTGATTCCAAAAATTTTGAAAATATTTTTTTTAGAATCTAGAGACAAAATTTGAAGACTTCTATTTGTATCATCTTTAAATTCCTAACGGTTTAGCATCTATAGGTGCCTGAATGTGAATATTTAGTTAAAAATAATAATTCTAGTGTCCAGTTTGGCCAAAAATTGTAACCACTATTGTGGGATCACCTTGCTTCTTTTCATATTCAATGGTGATTCTTCATCCTTGTCTTCTTCTTCAAAGAGCACACTCATGCCTTTCTCTCTTTGAGATTTTTTGTTCTTTCCTCTTTTAGTCTTAGAGGTAGATGAGGAGGTTATTGGAGTAGCTTTTCTTTTCTTCAAGTGCAATTATTTTTCCACCAGAGCATTGGTCTACATTTTCTTAGTATTACAAGGGGTAGAGGTTGGTCCAGAAGTATTGGAAGCAGTTCTACTATATATTCTAGGTCTGAAGGACTCAGTAGTTGTACCTACAATTTTAGCAGCTCTTTTTCTTAATATCTATATTTCTTCTGTTGTAAGACCATGTCCTTCAAAAATTTCATTCACAACTTTTGTCACTCTTTTCTTACTTGTAGGTTTTGATAATTCCATGAGTATTTTCATCAATTTTTCTTTATAAGGGTGATCCCACAATACTAGTTTACAATTTTTTGGCAAACTAGACACCAAACTGATTTTTTTAACTAAATCTTAACTTTCAGGCTCTTATAATTACTAAACTGTGAGGAATTTGAAGATAATGCAAACTAGTGATTTGTGAAGTTTTGTCTATAGATTCTAAATTATGTTTTTTCAAAAAATTTGAAATCAAATTGTACTTTTTTCATCTCCTTTTAAAAATAGTTTTTATTAGTAAACAACATTTTTAAGGAGTGATTCCCACCGTATACAACATAATGTTTTTTGTATGAAGGATAAAATTCTATTTTTTTCAAATTTAAATTTGTGACTACAATATCTAACTACTTCATTTGGTTTCATAGCGTTTTATTAAATACTTTTTCCTTAATCAAGTTTTGAAGTCAAACCAATTACAATTCAGACATAGGTGGACATTATACAACATAACTTTCTCTATATGTATCAAAATTCAATTTTATTTTAATGGATTGAAGACATCAATACCTAGCTTGAACATATTTTTCAAAAAAATATTTTGATAATCTAATATTTTTTCACATGTGCAAAACAAAGAGCTTGATTTTCGGTGAAAAACCTACATTCACAAGAAATAAAAAATAAATATAATAATCAATTTTAATTTAATTAAAACTATACATTTTTAGAGGTTTATAATAAGGACTACATACTTACAAAAAAAAAATGAACTCATTTGATCCCCCAAAAGGTAAATCAAAAGTGGTTTTTTATCAACATTTTGATAAGTGTAAAGGAGACTTCGTTAAAGGTATGGTTTAAAACTAGTGGGGTTCTATCCGAGGAGGGCTTGGTCTAAGGTGGTTTGATCAAACCCCCTTCAATTGGAATCGTTTTAATGGAAATTTTAAAGGCTAAAATCATTAAATTTTCTAAAATATATGATTTCAGCAAAAAAACAAGATCTCCCGGAAAGTGTAAAACATTATTGTGGAAGCACCCATAAGTCCCATATTTTTCTCAGTTAGGATCCTTAGGACTATTTAGAATTTTTTTAATAAGATCATTAATCTGAAATTCATTTATCTCATAGTCGATTGGGGGAATCTAGATTGTTCTAGGTTCCACAGCTTAAATGATACAAAAATTAGTGGAAACTAAGAATGTGCGATCATCTAGATATTTTCCACTAAGGAGCAAGGGATTCTTTCTCTTTCATGCATTCTCTTCTTAAATACCAGTGCAAATAATGCAATAATTTGTTCTTCTTGAACTTTCATATCACCAAGTTTGTGTAAATGTTCCAAAATCTAATGTGATATTGATCTCCTTTGATCCCATATGACATTATTTCTTCCAAAAAACTCTCTCAGAAAATAAAATAACAAAAAAACCACCAAAGAACCAAACTTGAATGGATATTTCTTATCTTTGGTATGTGTCAAGTTATCAAATAGTTGTTGCTTAAGCAATTCACATAGATCATAATCTTTACCCTTTCCACCATCTCATAGGAAACATGGATTGTTATAAATGACACTAAATTTTCCCTATTGGTGTAACAAATTTTGTATCCTATGACCATTGTCGCATACCTTACTATAGGGTTCTAAATAGCGTCCATGGTGAGAGCCCTATGATCGAATGTGGCTCCAGTCAACTCCATTGTATCTTTATTCTTTACATATTTCAATACTGGCATAGGTCCAATAGCAGAAAGTCCTATCACTTCTCTTATAACTTCATTTGATATCATGTCAAGATTTTCTATCCATAAGTAGCAGTCATGTACTCTACTCAATGCCATTTTTACAAATTTGTGAGCATCATCATAGGTAAATTTTGGAAATATTTTTTAGACGTTCAAATTATATGCTATTAGGTTCTTGTATTCGGGCTCGATCTAATGATCATCTCTAATTAAATTGTTTATCCATGGCTCGATTAGTTTCACATTATTATATTCTTCCATTTTTCTATGAATAAAAGCCCTAGTATCCTCTATAAGAAAAACCCTATATGGAATGCTTGAAAAAGCTCTGAGTGGGTCATCCTCAAGTATCTTCATGGGGTACTTCTTGAATTTTGACTAAGGCTTTTCATTTAAATTTACTAAAATAGGTGTATCCATCTCTACATAATTCAAATTCTTTATAAAATAGATTCCAAGATAACGGTAAATACCTCTTCTTTGCTTGACTAAAACTAAGGTTTGAGTGCTCTACTTCCAAACTTTTGAATTCGCTTTAATTTACTTCCAAAAACATAAAAGTGAGTGATTCAGACCAAGTTTAGAAATTTATAGTCCAATATTTTTCCCTAATTCACATTCAATGCGCCAATAAGTTAAGTTGATAAAAAATCTTCACTGTGCAAAAAAAAAGCCCTTAATTACTCTGCAAAGCTCGGTAAAAACATATTTTCCTCCAGAATTTCCTCCACAAGATCTAAACTATCAATATCCATCTCATTTCTTTGTGTTGAGCCATGTCACCATACATCAATAGGGGGATTATTTATTTTCTATAATTGCTCCCCATAAGCCCATGCTTAGATTTAGTTTTTGAGAGAATTATCTACACCAAAGGGTGGTAAAAATTAGTTTGTAGTTTTTGGTTCTTGCTTGTTCTCAAGCTCTTCTTTCTTCCTCCAAATATTTTCCATTTCCTTCTTTACTTTTGTTGGATCAATCTTTGTGACTGGATTATTTTTGTTTTCAAGAATATTCTTTCTTATGTTCTTGCAGAATCTAGCAATATGCCCATATTTATTGCAATTGTGACATGCAATATTCCTCTCAGAGTTACTCTTTTCATTCATTCTAGATTTGCATTGGTTAGCCTTATGTCTAAATCCATGACATGCATAATAGTAGCCATTGAAATATTGAAACATTCTACCATTGGTGTAAGTATTCCTTATTTGATTTATGCATTCGCTTGCTCTATGTCCAAACTTCTTGCATGTAAAGCATTGTCCAGAGAAGGATCCAACATTCTAATTCATTCTACTTCTACATTCCATTACTTTATGACCAAACTTGTTGCAGAGATAACAAATACAATTGAAAGATGAGTACCTTTGAGAATTTGGTTGTTTGATAGGGGGTATTCTTGTATTATTTCTTTGATTTTGGTACTTTCCATTTTTATTTTTATATTCGGTATTCTTAGGTTCACTAATCTTTTCTTCTTTTGAACTTTCACCTATCTCGAGTCCCAAACCAATTTTTTCTTTAGACACTTTCCAACCTACAATTAGCTCATCAATCATTGTAGAACTTGTATTAAAATTGTCTTCATGAATTCTTTCTTTTTCAAGTCTACTCTCAAATTTACCACTTCTTGTTCAAGCTTAGTACATTCATCAATTTTTCTTCTTGCCAAAATATTCAGGAATTCCTCAATGGTTTTCTTTTCTTCCAGTTGTACTCTTAATCTAATGATGTCTTCATTTTCTTGTCTTAATTTTTTACTAACTTCCTTATGAATTTCTCTAAATTTCTTGATGCAATCATTGGCTTCATTGAGGTTTTCCTTCAAATATTTGTTTTCACCTTCAAATTTTTCAAGATCTTCAAGAGAAACTTTGAGTTTTCCATCCTTTTCAAGTATCCAACCATTATCAACCATGTGCTCAAATTCTAAGATCTTCCCAAAGCGGTTAGGCTCCTTTAAGGGAATAAGGCTTCACCAATTATTGAACACCCGAAATATTGATAGGGGGTGAATCAATATTCATAAAAGAAATTTAATTACCAACCATCCAATTAACATAACATACTCAATGATTAACAAAAGTGAAAGAATAAACAACCCATAACACATGCAACACATGAACACTAGAATTTTTACATGGAAAACCCATGATGGAAAAAACCATAGTGAGGATTAGCTTATAATATAGTATGACCAATCATAAAATATTACATAAGGGCTCACTACCAATAGGACTCACTGTCCAGGTGAACTCATTGTTCACAACAAAAAGTAAGATAAGAAAAGTGGCTACACAACCAAGATTTGAATAGATACAAAATGCATCCGTCATATGATAAATTCAGTTCCTTTGAAGCTCAAGATTTTAATCCAAAACACTTCACCTAATACATAATACAAATTACTGCTTAGTATTACTTTCGTACATTTTTTTCTCAAAATTATGGAAATGTTTTATTTTCTACTTGTAATTAGATCTTTGTTATGTCTCTCCTCTTCTCACAATCTCAAAATGATCTTCTATATATATATGAGCATCCTTACAAAAACTAATTAGGTTGGCCTAATTAGATGACACCAAAATAAATGCATAATGTGTCTTATTAGTACCCAATTCAAATTAAAATATATTTGCACCACAAACTTGTGAGATATAAGTCAAAATGAACCTATAATATCCCCTTCTTACATTTGCATCACAATTTCAATCTCCACAACCTTTTACATATTTTAGGTCAGCCAAACAAAGGACCTAAGATAGAATACTTCAATTGATCACTACATATAGAACATGTGGATCTTAAAATATCATACCATTCTAGAAATCTTAACCCACAAACACCTATAAAAATCATCCCAAAACTACAAGAAATAGCACAAATTCATAGGGGAGCATAGACAGGATAGGCCATACCCATTACACAAAAAACTGCCAACACTATACTTACAAAAGTTTTGTCATATGCAAATTTTGAACCATTCATCCAAATCAACTAAAATTATGGATTTAGGCACTAATCTCATCCAAAAACAACATATTGAAATCACGGAGAAGGATCTATACATTTGATGAAATGTGAACCAATCTACAAAGGGAACAATGAGAAAAAATATCGATGTAGGCACATAGTAGAAGTGCTTAACTATGAATCAATTCAACTCCGCAAAATATTCTTCATCCATTCTGATATTCACCAGATAACATTGACATCAATGAAAACACATATATTCTTTATTCTTTCAACAATCTATGTTAAACTATACTATATAATGATCCAATTGATATTAATATAGGTTCATGAATCATGTAAAAATTTATATTTGTATGGAAGGAATTTAAGAACACCCCCATTTTTGTGTTCTTATAGCATGAATTTAAGTCATAAAGTAAATAATGAAATTCAAACTCAATTATAGTTATGGTTCAAACAAGCTACTATGGGAGGATAATAATACTAACCAAAATTTTCCTAACCAAATCATTGCAAACAACTAAAATCATACATTGAGTAATGAATATTGATTAGATTAATTAAAAAAATGACACATATTTATATAAATGCATCTATTTTTATAATGCATGTATGGGAGAGGACCTAGTAATTGAGCATGTTTCAATAGTTTTGATAGGAGTTGTTTATATAATTTGTCCAATAGTTGTGATAGTAGTTGTTTATATAATGCTTAATAATTGTGACTTGACTACTCATAATTAAACAAAATTTATTCCTTTGATCTAAAAAAGAAACCAATCATGTGATTTCACATTAGCACTCAACTACCCATGATGTGAATGCACAAGTATTGGTCTCACTTTTTTTGGGCCTTTTTGGACACTTTTACAAAAATTATGCTGATGTGGCATCATAGTTGATGATGTGGCCCTAAAATGGAAGTTATAAGCAAGGGACTTTCCATGTAAGCTGCTGTAATTATCTGGGAATGATTTGAAATTTCCACATAGGATAACTAGAATCACGAAGTTAGGATGCACAACTAGTGGGTATTCTCCCATATATACCTTTTCTTTTAAAAAAGAAATAGAAATAACACTAGAAAATTTTACATACAAAATTCTCAAGGAATACTCAAATTGGATTTAGTGTTTAAAACACAAAAAATATATAAAAATCAACAAAATGGAAAAACCCTAACCTAGGGCAATGCTCTACCCTAAAGGAGTTTCCATTTCACTTCCCTTTATAATGTTGGGCAAGTAGAAAACATGATGGTAGTGTAGGGGAGAATGAACCTGGAAACAATGCAAAGAAAGGATCTTGACTTGCGTAGGTGCTAGATCAAGCAAAATGTGATTAGAGGATAGAGGATTCATTACTTGATTTCATTTTAATAGTTGTAGAGCATCTACAACCATTTTGTTTATTTATTTATTTTTGCAACATATGGTATGAAGGTGGGGGGAGGGGGGCACTACATCTATTTCCAAGTCACAACAAGAAGGTTAGAGGCATGAGGCTATAGAGATAGGGGTCATTGGGCTATTTGGGGTTTCACAGAGCCTTTGTAGGCTACAATCTATAGGGGCCATTGGATTCCTAGGGTCGAGCCTTTGTGGGAAGGAACCAAGCCTCCTTAAAATATATATATATATATATATTTTCAATTTATTATTATTTTGTTCCTTTAATTTTTTTATTTGATTTTCAATTATTGTATACATGAAGCTCTGATGGGGAAAAGAAATAGTCAGAATACCTGTGGAATTATTCATCCTATTTTTTTCTTAAACTTCATTCTCTTTGTTGGGCAGATTTATGACATGAGAAACTGAAGGGGGGTTGAGTAAGTGTGGAATTTAGTGTGCTTTATTTTCTATCTTGTCTATGTTGCCCCCTAATTTTGACTAGTTCATTTTTTTTTTTAAATCATATTAAATTATCACCTAATGCATTGATAGTTGGGGTTTTCTATGGAATTTTTCAAGTTATTCATTTTGAGTATGATTGGAGATTGTCATTTTGAAAAAACTTATTGCCACTTAATCAAGCTATGCCCTATTTTCACAAATCATCATATCCAAACTATAATCCTCGATTCTAATTTTTTTATTTTGGTTAGTGACGTCGGTTCAAATATCGGATGCCAAAATTGAAGGTTGTTTTATGAATGGTTTCGTTTGTACTCAAAATCGTACTTCTACATTAGCAAAAATGAGAAAACAATTAAATATTTAAAACCATGTGTTTCTTGAAGGATCTATCTTAGAGGGATGTTCCTAGAGGTTTTTCAAGAAATATGGCAAGTTTGCATAGCAACCCAATTTCTAGATTTGGATAATTTAAAGTTTTTTTTTTTCCAACAAAATGTCAGAAATAATTAAAATATAAAATTTGGTTGCTCTAAATGAAGGTTTTTTTGGGGTTTTTCTCATCATGTTTTTTTTATTACCTCAAAAAAAAATTAGGGTGAAATGATTTATTAGTTGAAAGTTATGTGATTTTCAGTGTTGCGATGATGAGAAATTATCAAGGGGTTTGCTAAAAAATATGTAAAGTTATTTTAAAAAATTTCTGAAGTTTAAAATAATTACTAAATGAGGTTTTTCTGAGAATTTTAATGTCTTGTTTAGGCCCACATTGAGTGGGCTTAGTATACATCATCTCTACATCAAGCCTATTGCTCACTTTTGTCTAATTCCTAACCTCATTGCTCACTTTTTCTCGTTTTCTATCCCCTCTTGCTCACAAAATTGAAATTTTAACCTCATTGCTCAATTATCCCCATTTCCTAACCTTTATTTTCTCACATTTTTGAAAATTTTAACTTCATTTTCTCATATTTGGCTGAATTCTAACCTCATTGCTCAATTTATTTCCAAATCCTAACCCCATTGCTCAAATTTTTCCAAATCCTAACCTTGTTGCGCAAGTTTTTCAATTTTCTAATCTTCCTTTGCTCACATTTTGATAAATTTGAACCTCATTTTCTCGTATTTCAGTTATAATTTGAACTTTTCTCAATTTTTAAAGATTTATACTTGTGAGCATTAAAATGAAAAGAAAGACACAGGTTAATTGAAAATTAGGTGCAATGAAATGGGGTTTTAATCAGATGTTAAATTTGTAAATACCCTGGTATACACACAAATGTGGAGGTGCAGGGTATGTCAAAAGCAATAAGCAGGTTTTATATGAAAGGTTTTGGGTTTGGTGAATGGAAATATTTAGAGGAATTACATGTCTAAATGCACATGATGGATTTTTTACTAAAACAAAATTGAAGCTTGAAGGAAAATGCAAGTTGCAGATTCCCTAGCTTACATGCATGCCAAATGTGGAACTTGTTCAAATAAGAGTAATGAAATAAAATTTGGAAGTCTTTGTAAAATGAGTTGAGTAGGCTATAGAGTATTCAAAATGAATACAACATGCAGATTCATGCAAAACTGAGTCATCCATGTTGCTCATGCCATGTGAAAAGTTAAGGTATATGCTATATATATTTTTTGGTGGTAGAAAATTTAGAAACTACTAAAGAAAATTTATGGCACCTACTATCTTCTTCACATCTCCCCCTTTCTTTAGTCACACCATGCTATGGATATGCACAAAATTGATATATTGAAAAAGGCTTTAGAAAAATTGAAGCAAATGCAATGTTAGGTATAAAGCCAAACTCCTCAATCTTTACCAACATCTCTCAGCCTATGCCAAAAGATGAACTTAGGAAGTTCTTATTTCGGTTAACTGAAGTGAGCTATTATTAGATCATTTTGTCTCATCTCATGTGATGTTGACACTTTTCATTATCTGATCCATTTTTCATTTAGGGTTTTTCTTTTATAAGCACTCAACCCTCATTGTATTATCTCGAGATTTCATATCTTTTTGAGAGACTCTTACTTTTGTAGATTTTTATTATTGAGGAATATTGCATATATTGTTTGCAGATCTCTTGCTTAGAAGGTGTATTTGTTTTTTGTTTGATCCTGTGACTCATGGTTTTGTGCTTGTTTTAAAATTATAACATAGTATTAGAGAGTGGATTCAATGAACCCCTTCTCGATTTATGAGGTTTTTTCTTCAACAAGGTTTATAGACTTTAGATTTGAATCCCCTTTGCCTTTTGTAAATATTGGAGGTGGGAAAGTTTTTAGTGCATTTTTGCATGAAACAAAGCTCATAGTTGGATTTGAAGTTGTCGAGAAAGTCGGAATTTCCTTTTGTTTCACTTGATTTGGGTTCTGGCGGCACCTTCAAATTTTCCCATGTTGAAAAATTTGCCTTTACGCACTCAAAAGTGCACCTGAAAAATCTACCCAAGTGACCTACTTTGGAGGGTCACAATTCAGAGCCAAATGATTTTCATGCCAAACCTCTTGGTGGACAAATTCAGTTGACATATGTGAACATTCCTTTCAGTTTTCAACTTCCCATGATAAGTTTTGACAGGGTTTTGAAATGCAATGCTGGAGGGTTTTGGGACTGTTTTGCTGTTTGCGAACTCTGTCATGCAAAGTGGCCCTCTGTTCGAGATGATATTTCACAAATGGGTGATTTTCAAGACAAATGGATTGGTGCTTTGCATTCCCTTTATATTCATATTCTCCCTGGTCCAATTTGAGAGCCACAATATCAAGTTTGATATTTTTACCAAGTCAAAAGCAAATGCAGTGTCATACTTTGACATCAAAATATTTCAAGGAGGTCAAATTTGACCCTTAATATTTGGAGAAGAATGTGGATTAAAGGAAATTCCTCTTACACACATAATAAATGGACTTAAATGACCTAGTTTTTCCAGTGGTAGCTTCCCAAGATGTGATTTGATATTTTTTCAAGGAGGTGACTTGGTCAACCCTAATTGGTTTTGGACAGGTGAAGTTGTAGAAAAATCTGAGTGATTCACTTTGGATTTTAATATCTTGCACATTAGGATGAATTTTTCTAGGTCATTTGTTGTAATGAATTCTTTAGTCAAATTTCTACATGCTTTCTCAGTTTCAAGCTCACAAGATGAGTTTTGATGGGTTAATTAATGTTGTGTTGACTGTGACAGGGCCAAAATTGGTGTTATGAAAAGTTTTAAATTTACAAATTATAATGGAAACCTTTTTTTTTTTGGTTTGAAACGTCTGCACCTCCATTTTAATAAAAAATAGATGTCATTTGATACCTTATTTTAATGTATTTTGGGTGCGGTGAACATCTCCCAAGCACCAGTTTACAAAGGAGGTCCTAAAAATATTTCAATAGTGCAATTTTTGAGGAAATGTGTTTTCTCTAAATAATTGATAATGTACCTACACAATTTTTCACAGCTCCAGGTGCTCGGTTTATCTGTAATAAATTTCTCCATTTGGCCTATAGGCGTAATTAAAAGTCACAATTTTTCTAATGTTTTAAATGTTAACATTTAAAATATTGTGCATTTGTAGAAGGGGCATTTAGGGAAAATATAAAGTGCATCTCAAATGTTTGTAAGGAAAAGAAATTTTAATTCTTGCTTGCTATTGGTCTAGAGGCGGCTTTCACAGAAAATCAAGGTGAAGGCAAGCAAAATAAGGAGGCAAAGTTTGTTATTGCAAAGGAAGAGAGAAGAGAGATTTTTTTCCCAACTTCTTGTTGTTGATTAATAGAGGATGAAGCTTCCAAGTGTCTTCAACAAATTAATTTTAGGGCTTATTTTGTTTCGTTTTTTGTTTCTTTTTTTCCTCATTGTAATGGGTTCTAAATTTTTGTGTATGTGGTTGGGTAGGTAGAGAAATGTTGAATTTGAATCATACACAAAATATGCAATTGTAATGTTTTGATTTCATGAGTAAATATCAATTAGTATGTGCAAACAAAGCATGAATGTCATCAAATTGTCTCCATATTTGTATACATTTAATCAAATGAATTCAATTTACAAAGTATGTTTGAATTTGTCATCTCAATTTCCTTGAGATTGTGTTGTTTTTTCATGAATATATTTCAAATAAATAGTTAAATTACTTTGAACAGATAATTGTGATTTTAAGTGTGCAAGGTGGATCTACAAGAAGAATTCTGATCACAAAAAGAGTGGATTTGTTAGTGTAGGGCATTAGCAGTTTTGAATCTACTAGTTGAAGTTTATTTGTTGGTTAAATTTTCTTCATGATTATATATTTGACTCCATGGCCTAGAGTTAGGAATTGATTGGTCATTCAGCTTAGTGCATTTTCAGAAACAATTTATCAATTCAAAATAATTTTAATCTATGTTGTTGGGTTTAGTTTTAGTGTTGAATTTATGCTTCCCAATTGTTGAGTTGGTGTTGAGATACCAAAAATATAGCTAGATTTGAAGTTGTCATTACTTTCCTTGGTATATTTTAATTGGGAATTATCTACTATAAAATGCAATGTTTGTGCATAATTGAAGTAAGTCTTTAGGCATTGTGAAGGGAGGCCCCCCTTGGTCCTACAAAGCTAGAAGTGTAGGAGATTTTAGTCTTTGACTGAATCTTGTTAGTTGGCCAAATCCATCTTTGAGTCTGAGCATTAGAAATTGGTTATTCTATAGAACTCGTTAGATCTATTGATTTGGGAAACCAAAATATTGATGACTCTACTGGGGAGAAGTGAATTACTTTGTTAGTTTTGTCCTAGAATCTCTGGTGCAAATTTGTTGAAGTCCATTTGGAAAGAGTAAAAGAAGATCAATGACCCGTTCAGATGTTGAAGAAGTTCCAGATCTACAAATTTATTTGTAGCAACCCAAATTCAAAATACTGTGAAGAGACTTTGTTGGAAGAACTCGAAGAATTTATTTACATTGATGAAAATATCCTTGCTTAAAACGTTTTCCTCTTGTTTAAGAGGTGGTGACTCTGGTCTACAATTTATACACATAAAGGGTTGTTGTTTGTTATTGTGACCTGAAAATAATTTATTCAAAGTTGCAGCAGTTGGAGATGGAAGGTACATGGTTCTCTACATACTTTCATTTATTGGCTCTATCATATTGAATTTAATTGGTGTCTCATTTAAAATATCTGTCTAGAATTCACATATTTTCTAGTATGGATGGTTAGAATGAATTTGTATATCCTAGGGATTTTCCTCCATTTTCATTACCATATGTTTCAAGCCTAGGTTACCACCATGTTAGCAAATATCCTCATGATCCTTCATCTGGTCATGGTTATGATTATGCACAATTAGTTAAACCCGGATTTGCAAATATCTTTGGATTACCAAACTAAAATAGTCATGCCATTAGAAACCTTAATAAAAATTATCAAGAAGCTTTAGAAGTTTGATAATCCTCAAAAAAATGACACCACAAAGTCCATGGACCCAAGTGGAAATACACATAGGCTAAGCCAGAAATGGAAAGTTGTGTTGTATAGGAAAATTAAAAAGATGAACAAAAGGCAACTAATGTCTCTACAAGCCTAGTTAAAAGATAACCATACTATATCTACTTGCCAAATTACCCCACCATTTTTCAATTCTTTCAATCCATTGTATAACCAATTAGACTTGTCATGGGTTGACTACAAGGTTGAAAGTATGCCAAATCAAGTCTATAAAAAAATTCCTAGATTTCATGGATACAATGAGTGTGAAGGAGATGCACATATCCAAAAAAAATCTAGCTTCATGGAAAAAAATTCATTTGGAGATCAAAATATGTGGATGAGAATTTTTGTCAAATCTCTTGAGGCTACAGCTAGGGACCGATACTTAAGTTTTCCTGAGAAATCCTTTTCTTGTTGGGATAAAATAGTGGATGCTTATAGAGAATAATTTGCAAGAGAACCTATGACCTTGTCACAAGGTTAAAGAAGATTATAACACATACTCTCTAAACTGTTAAAGCATTTGTGTTTCATAGTTTACCATTTATCTTTCCTAGGTTTTTCATTATTATTGACTCTGGTTATCATATTCTCATATGTTCTACATCACAAACTAATTATTCTTCTATTCAAGCATCACAACACTCTCTTCATACATATATAGATAACTATTCAATCATTTGTATTTCATAGTTTACCATTTATGTTTCATAGGTTATGCATTATCATTGACTATGCTTATCATATTCTCATATGTTTTGAATTACAAACTAATTTATTTTTGTTCAAGCATCACTATTTTGGTTCTAATTATTTTGTGTAGATGGCCAAGGGCAATGCAGTGGTGACTCGTACTGGGAACAAAAAAAAAAAAAGAGCCACGACAAGGTTGCCCACCGAGAAATGAGGATGCAGATTCCCCCCTGAAATAGATCATGTTGCACAAGTAGATGAGGTTTATAATCGTCAAATACCGTAGATTGAGGTTACTACACCTCAAATACTATAGAAGGTAAAACAAATACAAAAGATGTGGTCTGAGGATGACATGAAAAAGGAACTCTATGATGTTGAAGAGTTAACCTTCCTTTCTCTTTAGAATGCAGCCAACAATTCATGTTCCTTTGTTAGGAGAGACTCGACATAGAAAGTGATTTGCAATGAATTTATCAACTAATTCACCCCATGTTCTAATCCCTGGGGGAAGGTGCACAAACCAATCTAGGTGCACTATTAAAGGATTATAAGATATTGAGTATGTAGATAGCTTACACATTTTTAGATAATCTGGATAAAAAGAGGAATGAATATGTACAAATTCTACTATCTTCAATTGTGGGAAAACATGTTGATGAAATCAACAGTTGTGTGAATACAAATGATCAGATGTTTTCACCTTTAGATAAAGACAAATGCATGCTTGAGAAGGTAGAAGTTAAGAGTGATGCAACGTATACCGTTGATGTTCCTAACAATGAAAATGTGTGTGTCTATCCTCAAGAGGATGTAAATGGAAAACTCAATGAAGACACCTAGTCCAATGTTGAAATGCAAAAGATATAGATTGTTTTCATGACAACCCAAAAGTAAGCAAGAATGAACAAATGGATGGATTGTCCTTTGTGACAGGCTGTGACCATGATTTTGATAAGGTTGTTAGCAATTTAATCTCCTATGATTGTGGAAATCCTATTTATGATCAGTCCATTGATTTTTTAGATTTTGATGATGATATCATGATATATCCTGGTTTAGAATTTGATAATGCATGCAATTCTAGTGGAGGTCAAGGAGAGGAAGTGGTTGAAATAATGGATTAGAGAAATGATCTATTAAGAAATGATAATCTTCACTATGCAAGGTATGATGCATGTGTATTTGATCTTCCTTCTAGTTATGAACTAGTTGGTCAACATGATAATATGTATGAAGACAAGCAACCATTTGATTGTAATGATGCATTGTATGATGAGTATGAAAGTGTGCATGCTGATGCAAGTTCATAAATTTATTTTGATGAATTTGAAGTAGGAGATGACCACGAGGTTTGTGTACCCAATGAGCCAAATATTGAAAATTTTAATGCGGATTTGGACAAGTGTTTGTTTCCTAATTTAGATGATACTAGTCATGAGTCTTTTCATGTGGATGTGGATCTTGATTTCAAAGTAAAATCAGATTATCCTTCTGAACTAGAATTGCTCATTTATAAGAAAGCTTGGGATGCTGAAGATGTTGGTATATTATGTTCAAAGGATAAAAAAGTGCCTAAGGATGAGGATAAGTTAGAAAGTATTGATGATTCTTTATACCAGCATGATGGAGGATAGTTTTAGAGTGTGCCAATGCATGAGTGTATATTTTTGCATACACTCGGAAATAGTTTGCATGATGTGCATGATCTTTTGGTAAGGTCTTGTGATAGTTTCACCTTTGAAATGAAAACTAGTTATTAGATTGAGCTTAATAGTACCAACCATGTTGATGAATTTGAGTGCTACCTTTCCCAGCTAGAAGAAGTTTTCATAAAATATGGCAATGTGCCAAACATTGAAGAATGATTTTTTTAGATTGAGAGTGATTTATATGATATATATGATGTTTTTGCCACATGATAATTAATATTTTGAAATTATGCTTGATTTTCAAATACTTGGTAAGTCTGAATATGTTGATAATACTATATTTGGTGGGCTATTGGGAGATGCCAACATGTTTAATCATGTAGATTGTAGTGTTATTTTTAGATTGGCTTCAGTTAGTAAACATGATAAGACTATGTTTTCATATGGTCTTGATCATTATTCCCATATGTTATCACTTGCTAAAAAATCATAAAATGAAAAGATGGTTAGTGATGTGGTGTATGTGATTTGGTTGCCACTTGACAAAAAATCCAAACAGGGAGCAATTTTCCACTTGTACCAAGGCAACTTGATACTAGTGTTTGCAGAAATGAAATCACTCATGTTGTTGTGGTGTGACAGAGGCAAGCATGGATTGAGGGAGATCAACTCTTTTAATAGATTGGTGTTTGACAGGGGTAAGATTTGACTCCCATTTTTCATTTGGTGGCCTGGGGTCATCAAATGAGGTGAAAAAGGAGGTTGAATAAAGGAACAGTTTGAGAGCACCCAATGGACTCAACATTTGGTTTACTCCACATAGGATCTAAATTATTTCTATGCCCACAAGGGGCATACATCCCTAGTCATAGCCATTAGTGGCACCTTCAAATTTTACAACTTTCAAGTGACCATGTTGAAAAATTTGCCTTTGTGCACTTAGAAGTGCACCTAAAAAATCTACCCAAGTCACCTAATCTGGAGGGTCACAATTTGGAGCCAAATGATTTTCATGCCAAACCCCTTGGTGGATATATTTAGTTGACATATGTGAACATTTTTGTCAGTTTTCAACTCCCATGGTAATTTTTGATAGGGTTTTGAAATGCAAAGTTGAAGGGTTTTGGGACTGTTTTGTTGTTTGCGAACTCTTTGTCCTACGAAGTGGCCTCCTATTTGAGTTGATATTTCATAACTGGATGAATTTCAAGACAAAAAGATTGGTTCTTTGCATTCCCCTTATATTCATATGTTTTTTGGTCCGATTTTAGAGCCATGGGATCAAGTTTGATATTTTTACTAGGTCAAAAGCAAATGCAATGTCATATTTTGACATCTGAATATTTCAAGGAGGTCAAATTTGACCCATAATATCTGGAGAAGAAAGTGGATTAAAGGAAATCCCTTTTGCACACATACTCAATGGACTAAAATGACCTAATGTTTCCAGTGGTAGCTTTCTAAGATGTGATTTGATATTTTTTCAAGGAGGTGACATGGTCAGTCGTAATTGGTTTTGAACAAGTGAAGTTGCAAAAAAAGTCTGAGTGAGCCATTTTGGATTTTAATATCTTGCATCTCAGGATGACTTTTTCCAGCTGTATATTACACTGATTTCTTGGGTCAAATGTCTACATGCTTGCTCAATTTCTGGCTCCCACGATGAGTTTTGATGGGTTAATTAATGTTATGTTGATTGCGACAAGGCCGAAATTGGTGTTCTAAAAAGATACAAATTTACAAATTCTAAGGGAAACCCATTTCTTTTTCTTGTTTGAAACGTCTACAACTTCATTTTCATCAAAAATGGAGGTCATCTGATACATTTTTTTAATGTATTCTGGGTGTGGTGAACACATTTTAGGGGCTAATTTACAAAGGATGTCCTAAAAATCTTTCAATGATGCAATTTTTGAGGAAATGGGTTTTCTCTAAATAATTGATAATGCCCCTACATAAATTTTCGTGGCTCCAGATGTCCTGATTTTTTTTCTATAAATTTCTCCATTTGGCATGCAGGTGTAATTAAAAGACAATTTTTTTAATGTTTCAAATGTTAATATTTAAAATTTTGTGAATATTTTAAATATTGTGCATTTGTAAAAGGAGCATTTAGAGAAAATATAAAGTGCATTTCAAATGTTTGTAAGGAAAATAAAGTTTAATTATGTAGAAGTTGATAAACCAACCTCACAAAACCCAATGAACACCTATAAGCAATAACCTATCACAAAGAAAGACGCAAACCCTTAAAGGAAACCTTAGTGTGCACACTTAATAATTAATAAATAATTAATTATTAATGTGCCTAAGTTTATCCTAAGTAAACCTAAAGTAATAAGTTACTTAATTAATTAACCAATATGATTAAATTAATTAAGTGAAATGACTTGTTACTCTAACAGCCCCCCCTTAAGATGAACTTAGGGAGTAGCTAAAACACTAGGAAAAGATGGGTCTCGCCAACAAGGCCTGATTAGGTACCCATGTACAAATGCAATGCAAACTAAACCAAATGGGGTAAAGGAGTAAACCACATGGGAACAAAAATTCTCCCCAAAATAGAATGCAAAAAATAACTAAGTAATGAAAGATGGAGGACTCCATAAACCCCCCCCAAGGACACCATCCATCAAAAAGATACATGAAAGAACCCCCCCTGAAATGAGGAAGAAAGAGACCAAATAGCCCCTCCATAATGAAATATCTCCAAAAGGACTAAAGAAACCACATCTCCTGAAAGAAGTGAGAGGGAAGAATCCTCATGAATGCAATCTTTGAAGGTGAATCAGGTGTAGCCCAAGATGTCTCCATAAAAGAAAGTGTGACCTCAACTAATGAAGAATTCAAAGTAGGTGAATACTGAAGAGAAACCTCCAAAGATGAATGATCAACAAGGTCCCGATACACTGAAACAAAAGAAACCACATCTATAGCCATAGAAATATCAACAACTACAACAAGAGGTGGAGGAGATGGAATGGATGGCTCAAGAACTGGATCTAAAGTGAGAACACCCAGGTTCAAGAATCCAAATGTCTCCTTTGTATGGTGCTTCACACTAGAAGTGTGATGAAAAATTGTAGGAACAAAATCACCATCAAAAAAATAAAAATGCAAAGGAATACAACTGAGATGAGTGATCCACCACCCCAATAGCAATAATTGCTCTACTCTCCAAGTTTCTAATGATAACTAAATTAGGTGTGAACTCCACAGATCTCCCATTGCCTCCATGTGTGATCTAATATATGGAAAGAAGGTTGTTTGTCAAATGATGAGCACATAAGACATCCTAAAAAGTGTTTCCCTCAAAACTAATAGACCCCTTCCTTGTAACACTCATGTATGTATTATTTCCCATCAAAATAGGAGACATAGTGCAAGGCTCAAAGGAAGTGAACATAGACTATGAAGATTCCATATGATGAGAAGATCCTAAATCTAGAAGCCATATCCTTGACCCATGACCTGAATAAGCACAAAGAGAATTTCCCTTCATATCTAATGAAGTATGTAAACTAGTTGTGCCCCTATCAGACTGTTCTGAAGAAGAAGAATGATGGGAAGGAGATGATGCAGATATTAGAGAAGGAAAATCAATCTAATGTTTCAAAAGAAGATGCTTCATCTCATTGATTTCCTTCTTATAGAATCTATTTTCTACATGTCCTTCCCTCTTGCAATATGCACATGTAACCTTATCCTTCTTAGATGATTTACCCTTAGAAGAGGATGATGAATCTGAGGACTCCTTTTTCTACTCATGAGAGTTGGAATCCTTTTGTTTATGTTTCTTTCCTTTTCCACTGGAAGCCTTCTGATTTGTGTGCCCTTGAGATGTAATGAGTGCTTGTGATGTAGAAGGTTTCAACTTTCCCATGCTATCCAACTTAGCTTTCTCTTGATTGAAACATGAATCAAATTCATCAAGAGATGGAATAGTAAACCAAGTACCAAGAGTGTCCCTAGTGGCATAAAAGGTAGATACAAAAATTGAATAATCTGGTCCAAGCTTAGAAAGAATGGACAATATCAACTGAGAGTCTTGCTTCTAAATACCACACTGTGTCAACTAAAATCTAAGAGACTTGAGTTTAGTGAATAAATCTTGTATTTTGTCAAAATACCTAGGATCTAAGACAATAAGCTCATTCTCCAACTTGAATCCTCTCATAGTATCTTTCTTCCCAGATAAAGACCCTAATGTAGTCCAAATCTGATGGGGTGTAGTGCAAGACTCAAGATGAAAAATAAGATCAAAAGAAAGAGATAGACATAAAGTACCAAAAGCTTCATCACACCTATTAAAACATTTTATCTTTTCAACAACACCTGTAGCTTCAACTTTTGTACCCATGGCCACTCTGTACAACCCTTTGTGCATTAAATGAATCTCCATTTATTTTTTTCCAACCAAAGTAGTTGAATGGAGTAAGGGGTGCAATATTATGTTAATCCATGACAAAAAATAGAAGTATATAATCTCAAAGAAAAAAAAAATCTCTTTTATCTCAAAAACATAACCTGAATTGCATGTTTCCTAGGAAAATAACCAAGAAAGAAAAAGTTGAGATCTGACAAAAAATTAGGTACCTGGTAAAAAGTTCTAGAAAATCAGGTCTGAGATCTATGTAGAGCACTAAACTAGCTTTCTGACGCCTATTGTTTTGCGCAAAACGGAGTCCGTATGTAAACGTTACACCTCTCAGAGTGAAAACAAAAAAAATGACTTTGACAAGCAAAAAAGACATCAAAAATGAAAAACCAAAAAAAAAACACTAGCACCACTAGATAGTTCCCAGAACCAGCTTTTTGACCCCTATTTGTTTCCGAAAAACAAAGATTGTACACAAAATTTATGCCTGATTTCGTGAAAGTGCTCCAAACTACCCAAGTAGACCCTCAAGAGTCCTCATGGGCTAAAAAAAATTTGGTCCTTGGTCACATGCATGACTAGGGGGCTGGTAGCTAGAGGTTGGGACTGAAGCCCCTATTCATCAATGTGACCACTATAGGGCGCTGAAGACCCAAAAGGGGTAGGGCAGAGGCACCTAGGCGTTGATATGACCGCCCGCTAAGCACTCAGGGGTTGTAGTGAGGATTCAATAGCCTAGGGGTGGAACTGCTGGTCTGTGCGGCTGGTGGGTGGCCGCTTGGCGGTGTGGCGAAGGTGTATCCCTTCTAAACTATCCGACCTTTATTAAGCACTTTTTATTTTTTATTTTAAAATTTTTTCCTTTTTTTCAACTTTTCAGAAATTAAGAAAATGACAAGCGTTTCTAGATTTTTTGGGCACTATGATCATGATGGCGATGTCCATTTTCCCAAAAATGCATAGAAAAATTGGCTACCCCCAGTCTTGCAAACAAATTCCTAGCTAAAACCCTTGCACTTAAAAATCATTGTAAGGCAATATCCTTGAAAATACGAACATGTAGTTGTAGATCTGAAGCTTTGATACCATGTAGAAGTCGATAAACCAACCTCACAAACCCTAGTGAACACTTGCAAGCAATAACCTATCACAAATAAAGAAAAGATGTTCTAGAACAACAAAGATTTTCTACAAGCCTCAAAAGGAAAAATGCATTAAGAGAATGAATAATTATAATGAGATCAATCCTTATGAAAGGAGATCAAACACTAAAATGAAACCCTAGTGTGCACACTTAATAATTAATAATTAATTAATTATTAATGTGCCTAAGTTTAGCTTAAGTAAACCTAGAGTGATAATTGACTTAATTAATTAACCAATATGATTAAATTAATTAAGTGAAATGAATTATTACTCTAACAAATTATTGCTTTCTATTAGTCCAGAGGAAAATTTCACAGTAAAGTTCATCGCCCATAGCCAATTTGAAGTGAAAATGGAGAAACACTTCGGTGATGCAATATTTCCAACCATAAATTATTCATTTAATGTTTATTGGCAGAGTTTCCAAGGTATGACAAGTCTCCATCGCCTATTGTAGGAAGACTTATTCATTCCAAATAAACTTCAGCAATGAGCGATGAACTTGCTTTCCATCGCCCATCGCCAAAATGCTTATCCTTTTCAATTGATCTTCAGCGATGGATTTTCTTGGGATTTCTTTCATCGATCATTTCCAGTTGATGTCTCCTTTTTTTTTGCTTGTACGATACACGATATGTGAGTTGAAGTGCAAGAATTAAAATCTGGAGGCATAGGTAAATGTTTTTATTGCTCGATATAAAAAATTTATAGCCTTCACAATTAAAAATAAAAATATTTATTGTTGGGAAATAAAATATTTCATAAGAATGCACAAGTAAAAATGGGGTTTTCATAGCCGATTAAGATGAATGAAAATTTTCATAGTGAAAATGAAAATCTTCAATGCATTTTAATGTGCAAAATATTTAAATACCCTGAAAAAAAATTAAAAGGCCCCCACCATATTTCAAATTCAAAGGGGAAAAGATTATAGTCTGAATAAAAATACTTCCATAGTCTATGGATTAATTGAAAGGTGTCTGATAAATAATTTCAAAAAAGACAAAAGTTTCAACTGGGAAAATTATTAAAGTGAAAGCTCATGGTTTGAAAGGTAAATTATTTTATTGTTGGGAAATAAAAGTGAAGTACCAAGGAATAAAGACAAAAGGTATAAAGCTTCTACAGAAAAATAGAGCAAATGCAGCAAGGTAAAGTGGTGAAGGTTTTTCACAGAAAGGTGAATTTTCTATTGAAGAATCAAAGTGAAGGTGAGAAAAATATGAAGGAAAAGTTTGTTATTGGAAAGGAAGAGAGAAGAGAGAGGCTTTTCCCAACTTCTTGTTGTTGATTAATGGGGGATGAAGCTTCCACGTGTCTTCAATAGATTAATTTTAGGGCTTCTTTTTCTCTTTCTTTTATCATTGTAAGATGTTCTGAATTTTTATGTATGGGGTTGGGTAGGTAGAGAAATGTTGAATTTGAGTCAGAGAAAAAATATGCAATTGTAATGGTCTGATTTCATGAGTAAATATCAATCAGTATGTGCAGACAAAGCATGAATGTCATCAAATTGTCTTCAAATTTGTATACATTTAATCCTATAAATTCAATATGCAAAGTTTGTTTGAATTTGTCATCTCAATTTCCCTGAGATTCTGTTGTTTGTTCATGGTTCTATTTAAAATACATAGTTAAATTAATTTGAATAAATAATAGTGATTTTAAGTGTGCAAGGTGGATCTACAAGAATAATTTTTATGACAACAAGAGTGGATCTATTAGTGTAAGGAATTAGCACTTTTGAATCTATTTGTTGAATTTTATTTGCTGGTGAAATTTTCTTTACGATTATATATTTGACTCCATGGCCAAGAGTTAGGCACTAACTTTTCATTCAGCTTAGTTCATTTTCAAAAACAATTATCAATTCAAAATCATTTTAATTTATGTTGTTGGGTTTAGTTTTAGTGTTTAATTTTGCTTCCCAATTGCTGAGTGAGTGTTGAGATACCAAAAATATAGCCAGATTTGAAGTTGTCATTACTTTCCTTCATATATCTTAATTGGAAATTATCTGCTATAAAATGCAATTTCTATGCATAATTGAAGTATTTCTTTAGGCATTGTGAAGGGAGAACCCACTTGGTCTTGCAAATCAAGAAGTGTAGGAGATTTCAGTCTTTGACTGAATATTGTTAGTTGGCGAAATCCATCTTTGAGTTTGAGCATTAGAAATTGGCTATTCTATAGGACTCATCAGATCTATTGATTTGGGAAACCAACAGGTTCCTGACATCAGATCTGCAAGGGTTTGAAATAGTTATTTTTTCTATCTATCCAAGGGTTATATGTGATATTAGATCATTTTGACATGAAATGGACCTCATCATTGTGATCGGGAGGCCATTTGAATGAATTTTGACTATAAATTTTCCTATATATTCAACGTTAGAAGCTTCTGAGGAAATTTTTTTTTCTCAAAGGCCATACTGCCTCTGTATGGCCCAAGGGCATGAAAATCATTTTATTTGGGAATAACATAGTAAAACACAAGGTCTCTGATTTTTTTAAATTTCTTTATTTAAGAAATTTTTATAAACATTTAAAATCCAAAAAGTATTTTTTGAGGAAAGTTGTAGGGTTAATTAATTGGTGGCCGATTTCTTTCATTGGGGTATGAAATTATGAGGGGTACCCATAGGGTACCGTATCCCTGTAGGCCCCATACCTCCCTACCATGACTCATTCAATGTTGTTTAGTGGTGTTTTCAGCTGATTGGCGACCCCCTTCTTTATAGACTAACACTACATGTGTTTTCTCGGTTGCACAATTTTCCCAGCACCATCCTTTTTCTTTTGGCCAATGCAAATTTATTCTAGCCATTTCTCTCACCCAATGACCTTTGCACATTCTCCAATGATCTCATTTTTGTTGGCTCCCTATGTGTTTTCCAAAGGTGGACAAATTTTACTGATGGTTTCTTCTTACGATGATGTATGTATGTGTTTTTTGGAAAAGCTACCACTTTATCGACAAGCGTAGTGTTTTTCCAAGTGATAAATTTTTCTTCCAATGGCAGTGATTTTTCTAATACAAGGAATATTTTTTGGAAATATTTTGTCATTGCACCGTTTATTGGTGATCAATTTTTTTCTAGGGACCAAAGTTTTTTCCTGGTGAATGGAGAATATTCATAGAATATTATGTTGATGTCAGCATGACATCATGCTAACGTCAGCAGTACAAATGTGCCCTATGGTCTATTTGAACCCCCTTTGTGCCCTAAAAGGGGTTTTTTTTTTTCATTTGGCCATAACTTGGGCATACAATGCCATTTTTTGACAAATGAGATGCAATGTACATCAATGACTAATTACATGCATTTTAGTGAAAAAAGTGGTTGGTTACATGCATTTTAGTGAAAAAAAGATATGAAAGCTCGAGATAATACAATGAGGGTTGAGTGCTTATAAGAGAAAAAACCTAAACGAAAAAGTGATCAGATAATGACAAGTGTCAACATCACATGAGATGAGACAAAATGATCTAATAATAGCTCACTTCAGTTAACTGAATAAAGAACTCCTACGTTTAGCTTAAGTGCATGAGAATAAACTAGGCTAATAATCAATTAAAGATTAATTAATTATTAGCTAATGCATGATAACTCTAACACACTTTACAAAGGTGTGATGGAAAACCAAATGGAAACATCAACCACCCATGGTAATTTATATCATAGTGTGATTACAAAAGGATGTGCAAAAACTTTGAAAATTATACATCAAAATAACACTTTATCTCAATGTGTCTATAAAAGAGAATGCACTTGAAAAATATGTCTACAATGACCAAATGGGATAGAATACTAAAAATACATATAGAACAATAAAAAATAAGTCATCCCATGCAAACAATTTTTTTTCAAGAGCTAAGACATTCAAGTAATTCACTAGAATGTGAAAAAATAATAACCTAGATAAAATATGCGTGGAGCTCAAAATCTATAAATGTGCATAGATGGATATGAAGAGCTCTAAAATATGGTCCTAATGTTGTTTGAATCACAAAAAATAGAGAAATAGGTCAAAATTTATGAGCTCAAGATTGAAAATAACACCTGTGACTTCAACAGGTTGTAAAAGGCACCGACCAAAAAAAAAAGTGAAGAGACCCACACCAATGCAAATTTGGTAGAACCATCTTTCCAATGATATCTCGTTTGTCAAAATTTGACATTGTACCCCAAGTTATGGCCAAAAGAAAAAGCACCTCTTTTAGGGCACAAAGAGGGTCAAGGTCTGCATCTGTACAAATGATGTCATGATGATGTTAGCATGGCGTTAGCAAAATATTCCTTTGAATATTCTCCTTGACGAGAAAAAATATAGTCCTAGAAAACTTGTTGAAAAAAGCATGTTGGCCACTAGAATAATCACAAATTTTCTAGAATGTGCCAAAAATATTCTTGTAAAGAGGAAAATTTGATGGTCATCGAGAAAATCAGCCAAAAAACATAGAGAATTTCAAGAATGTTTCACCAGCCACTAGAAATTTTTTTGCATGCTAGAATTTAAGGAGTCTGTTAGGAATAATAAATTGGCCTATGGGTGGCTTAAATAACTAGCACCAAAAATAGGACGAAGGGGATACGTTCATTGATAAAACTGAAGCAGCCCAAAAAATATTCTGCCACCACCAAAAAAAAAGGATGCCACTAGCTTTTTGTGTTGCCATCGGACAACATATATAAGGTTGTCACTGGTAGGGTTGCTACCACCAAGTGGCTAAAAAGTCGCTCATGGACAATACCTACCATGTGGTAGGGTACAGGTACCAATAAATGCCTCCCAAATAAGTAAATTTTCCTACCTTGATAATTTCAAACTTCCTTTTTATATAATTTTTCTCTCTGCTAAAACATTTTATTTATATTTTTTTAAATCACAGAAATCAAAAAATAAAACATCAACCTTAGTATTTTTTTTATTTTTTGATTTGCATGCAAGGAATCCATATAGGGACTGTATAGGCCTTTGTACAAAAAAAAATTGCTTCAAAATATCTCAATGTTGAAATAGAGAAAATTTATAGTCAAAATTCGTTGAATCGACCTCCTAAATCCAACTTTTTGTGCCAAAATGCTCTAAAATCATAGCTACCCTCCAAATTTTAAAAAACAAAATGCTTCAAACCCTCACATATTAGACCTCAAGTGTCCAAATCAAGCCAAAAAAAAGCCAAATCTAACTCTCTCAACAACTCTAAGTCCAACAGTGAGGTCCTTTTCATGCTAAAATGCACCAAAAACCCCTCACCTCCAAAATTACAAAAAAATAAAGGGGATTTTAGATCTAAAGCTTGTAACCCTTGTTGTAGAAAAAAAATAATAAATTGAGAAGGGGTTCGATGAATCCACACTTTGATACCATGTTAGAATTATGGAAAACACAAGCCACAAGATCAAACAATGAACAAAAACGCCTTACACACAAGATATCTGCAAACAATATGTGCAATATTCCTCAACAAGAAAAATCTACAGAAGCAAGAGACTATTAAAAGATACGAAAATTCAAGAGATACTACAATGAGGGTTCAGTTTCATATAGGACAAACCCTAAATGGTAAAGGGATTAGATCAGGACAAGTGTAAACATCACATGTGATGAGACAAAATGATTTAATAATAGGTCACTAGTTAACATAATAAATCACTCCTAAGTTTATCTTAAGTGCATGCGAATAAATTAGACTAATAATCAATTAAAGATTAATTAATAGCTAATGCATGATTACTCTAATAATATGGTTACAAGTATAGATGGATATGACAAGGACAAGCAACTACCTTGAAAAATTCATAACTCAAAATTTATAAGTTTTTAACCAATTTTGTAAAAGTCACTTATGTCACTTATTGTAATCAAAAGGTTTGAAAAATAACCTTTGTTTTAGAAAAGTGATGCAAATCCTAACTATGTAATATTATTGTATTTCAAAGGTAGCTAGGAGGTAGTTATAAAGTGGTTATGTGGTAGTTACAAGAGAGAAGCCTATAAATACCAGGCTCTTGTTATTGTAAAGGAGGGACATTTTGTAAAAGGGGAAACCTTTTGAGAATGTTTAGAGAGATTGTATCAAGAATTTGACTTGACACTTTATACTAAAGGGTTTTTGATATTGTATAATGCCATGAAGATAACCAAAAACGGATTTGGTTTATGCATCCTCAATATGTTTCTAGATTATTATTGCTAATTTCTCATATGTTAAATTGACAATCCCTTGTGTAATTTTTGAATCCATTGGTCATATATGTGATTGATGAAAAAAATAATACCATGGTATCTTGGTTTGAATGTACTAAGGTAATTTTTTTCCTCTTATTTTAAAATTTGTTATCTTTCTTTTATCGTCATTACATATCAAAAACATATTTTATGATAAAACCCCTTGCAATTTGTCATCTGTTGTGAAAAATCAATTGATATTCATATGTCTATTCTTGGGGTTTCTAGTATTCATTTTCCTCTAGTTTTTCCTTTTCTCCTTTATGTACTTTCAAGTTAAAAGTACACAAAAATCCTAAAAAACCCTATCATGCGAGCGAGCTTCCCCTCTCAAATGAAGTGGAATATTTCCATTTTATTATCAATCTCTCCAACTATTGGTGCATTATTGCCACTTTCCATTGGGCAAGTCAAAGTATCATTTCAAGTGCCAATCCTCTTAGAAAAAATCTGCAATAATATTGTTTTCTCCCAAGTCACTAACATTTTCATGCTAAGTTCCTAAATACATACCACAAGTGTAAGTATCAAATCCTAATTCCAAACTTGCATCCTCAATTTGATTTGATCTAGAAATAATGAGATATGTTTCTTTTATTTTTTGGAAGAATTATCGTACATGCTCACATAAAAAACAAACAAACAAAGATAGATATATAAAAATAGAATTTCTTCTATTCTCGTTAATGTAAACAATACACTCTTCATACAAACTTGGATTTGCATCACAAAAGGAGTTATACAATGCTATTCCAAATTGAGAACCATTATACATATGTGTTTCATTTATTTATCTATTTCAATCTTATTTTCATTTCATTTTTTTTAACCAAATATTTTCTGCATTCTCCTTATCTACAAAATAATTATAGCTTCATACCATAGCTTTTACTTCCTATAGGGATTTTCAATAGGAAAAAATTCAAAGAAAGGAGAAATATTAGAATTCCAAGTGAGTGTGCCAATGGGAAGAGAATTTCAAGCTCTCTACCCATCCAAAATATGGCATCATCAATCCATTTGATGAATCTAGCCATACCCCAAGTAGGGAGACACACCAAAACCCCAAGATTTCACAAACAAAAAATAACCCACTCCCTCAATATAAATTTGAGAACATACCCATATGAATCTAAAAACTCTTTTACAAAACAAAAACAAAACAACACAATGGTGACCCATTTTTTTAACTAAAAAACACCATAAGATATTTACATGCAAACAAAATTTTCCCAACCATTATCAACAAAAAACTCAAGCAATTTTCAACCACTCACAAATCATCTTTTCATAGCATAGGGTTAAAAGACTTATCTCTTCTACTTGACCTCCTCTATTTCCTTCTTGTTTCAAACCCTTCCAAAGCTCCCCTTTTCTTCCATAGAAATCATTCCAAGGATTCCCACCAAAATAAATTTCCTTCCCAACCAAAAGAACCCCCCATTTTCTCACTCTAACCACCTTTTTATTTTCACCTCAAAATGCAAGATCTAAAAACCTAATCCTAGGATCCAATTTTTATCACATGAAAAGAGAGAAAAAGAAATGGGTCAAAACTCATTAATGAGAATATTTATGGTCTCCAAAGTGTACCTAACACTTGGTTATATACCTAAGGTCTTTAAAACCACAAAAATAAGGCTAAAATAAACTTTTTAAAACACTATTAAACAACATAACACATACATCCTCTTTTTAAAAAATTAACATAATTTAATTGAACTCATACCCTTAACAAAGAAATTCACATCATGACCCATGGTTTTGACCACCAAAATAATCCCATAAGATAGAAAAAAATTAGCATTGACTCAAAATCATAAAAAGGTAACTTAAGCATATCAAAACATCCATGTTGACTCATTATTCAAACATCAGTGATGACTCGAGACTTCAATAAATAAAGTATCTAAATAGGGTTTTTATGTTTCTCCCTTCTACCCTCCCATTAAAGCACTTATTTCTCTACACATCATCACAACATTAATATTTTTATATCCAAGATATATACATGGTTAATCATCAACGTTAATCATAAAATTTCATAAATATATCTAAGATTATCTCAATATTTAATAAATAATCCTCCATATAATTCAGAACCTTTATTTCCATTTAAATAAATTATTATCAAAAGGAAGGATGGAATAAAATTTGGGTATGACCTTTTGAATATATCTAACTTATCTTTAACCATGCTTTTGTTACTATTTTTACCATAATTATTATAAAAAATGTCATGTAATTCATGTCTTGGATATAATTTAACACCTATACTTACCTGAAGCTTACCCTTGATTAAATTTAGGTTACCTTTAGTGACATCATTGTAAGATTGGTTATCATTCTCATTGAGTTACTTGAAAAAATTTATGAGCCTCATACCTCTTACAAGTAATATCTTCATTGATAGACATATAACACATTAGTACATTCATTATACTAAAATTAAGTGGTGCACCAACTTTTATCTCTTGCTCAATTAAGTTCATTCCTTATATCATTATCCCTTAAAATAATTGTATCCAAGGATCACACTTGATCCTTGAATCTAGTCGAGAAATTATCAATCCAAACTATTAAAAATGAATAATTTATATATAAATAATATTATACCAAGTTTAGATACTCAATGGTCTTATGTTTAGTTATCAGAATTTCAATAACATGGTCGAATATAAAACTTGTAATAGGATGTAAAATTAATAGTATCCCAACTAGAAAATGCATAAGGGAATTATACTAAACTCCTTGATAGTGATAAAAATGTTTCCCACCAAGGTCTAAACAACAAAAGGTTAATACTAATGACTTACCAATGTAATTGATTTTATAACATATTGAATAAAATTGCACTATGCATCAATTGGTTTCACAAAATAAAACATACAACAAGAGAGGAAAAAGTGGTGATAGGAATACAAGGATTGGCCTAAGTACACATTCTTAAAAGACAAAGAAATTTCAACTATATAGATGGTTGAGGGTGGTTGTAAATTTTATAATTATTTTACCTATAAGATCAAAATATCAAATTGTGTCTTTCTCTGTGTGGTAAATTAATTGCTCTTGTATTATTGGCTATGTAGGATGGTCATATTAGAGAGATAAAACTAATATTACTTTATTTATTTCTCAATCCATTTTAAAATCCTTTAGGCATGACATCATCTTGAAATTGATTAACCCTTATGAATGATGTTTTTTTTTTTGTAATTTTTAGCTTGCATGTGTGTAGAGATTTTATCTTGTATTATATAAATATTCATTTATATTTAGACATACTATTGGATTTATTATTATAGTGTCCTTAATTTCTAGAGTAAGGATTTAATGGCATTCCTTTTAGATAGAAAAGGAATTTTTGTAGGTTCTTTGTATCTAGTAAATAATTATTTTATTTTATATTTCTTGTATATGGATAATCGCAAGATATAATAATTTAAAGAAAATATAAATCAAATTATGTCCTTTTACCACTATTGTGAATTTAATGATGTTATAGAAGCTCTATTTTTCTTCCTATGCTCTGCGGTTCTACAATATCTCACCATCCTACAAATCATAAATATATATGTATGTATATATATGTATGTATATATATGTATATATGTATGTATATATACATGTTAGAATTGAGAAACAAGTACAAAACCATGAGCCAGAGGATCAAACAACAAACAAATACACTTTCCACACAAGAGATTTGCAAACAATATATGCAATATTCCTCAACAAGAAAAATATACAGATGCAAGAGACTCTCAAAAAGATATGAAAGCTCTAGATGATCTCAGAGAAATAATTACAATGAGGGTTGAGTGCTTATAAGAGAAAAAATCTAAATGAGAAAGGGATCAGATCATGACAAGTGTCAACATCACATGAGATGTGACATAATGATCTAATAATATCTCACTAATAAAATAATTAAAACACTCCTAAGTTTAGCTTAATTGCACGAGAATAAATTAGACTAATAATCAATTAAAGATTAATTAATTATTAGTTAATGCATGATAAATCTAACACCCCCTATTAAGATGAACTTAGGGAGTAGCTAAAAACCCTAAAAAAGAATGCATGATGGGTCCTGAGAAATAAGGCCAAATGAGGTACACATGTAAAAATAGAAGATCTCTATAATGCGGAGAAATAGAGAAAAACCCATGGGAAAAAATCCACTCCAAAAAGAGATGAAAGCCAAGTGAAGGACTAAAGAAGCCTCCAAACAAGACAATGTCTTGAAAAATAGAAACATGTAGAACATCCATAAGCATGGAGTTGTAGAATGTTGTTGAAAGATGAGTGATAGAGTGATGAAATGAAGAACCTCTAGAAATAGGAATGGAAGAGTATCCATATGGTAAATGATCCATCTCATCGAAATACATTTAACCAATCATTGATGTATGTTGCATTCAAAAGTACATAGGAACAAGAACTAGAAACATAGATCACTCAAAGATGTGAAACTAAGGAAACATTAGCACTGATAGTAGAAACACTCTCATAATGCTGAAAAAGGGAGAGCCATGACAGGAACACTAAAACTGTGTGAAACCAAGAAGTGCATGTAGGAGAAACAACCTTCAAATAAAAATGTATGCATTTACTAATGCACACACACATGAGAATAATCAATTAGATTCACTTCTATTGTGGAAGGGACACTCACTTGACAAAGGTGTGATGGAAAAAAAAAGGAAAACATCAAACCCCATGGCATTTTATATCATATTGTAGATACAATAGGCACAACAGGATGTGCGAAATCCCCCAAAATAGTACACGAAAATGAGACTTTATCTTAGTGCATCTACAAAAGATAATGTGCATGAAAAGAATGTTTATAATGCCCAAATAGGACAGAATACAAAAATTACATATAGAACAACCAAAACTGAGTCATCCCACGCAAACATAATTTTTTCAGGAGCTAAAACATCCAAGTAATCCACCAGAGTGAAAAAAAAAAAATCTAAATAAAATGTACCTGGAGAACAATTTGGAAAAAATGCATTGATGAAACTAAAGATCTCTAAAAGATGGTTCCAACACTGCTGGAATTGAGAAAAATGAAGAAATTGGTCAAAAGTTATGATCTCAGGATTGAAAAAAACTTTTCTAATTTCAACAAACTATAGAATTCACTAGTAGAAAAATAAAGTGATGAGACCCACATCACTAGAAAGTTTTTGGAACTAGCTTTCCAACGATATCTTGTTTGTCAAAAAATGACATCGTACGCCTAAGTTACGACGAAAAGAAAAAAATAGGTCCTTGTAGGCCAAAGAAGGGGACTTGGGGCCCTATCAGTGACCATATCATTAACGTCAGCATGAAATCATGCTGACATTAGTATAATATTCTATGAAATATTCCCTTTTGATAAGAAAAAAATTTGGGTTGCCCTATAAAAATTTTAATGCCGAAAATGCTCCCTCTCGTGGGAATATTGTGACCTCCAAGGAAAAAACGTTGACCACCTGGAAAATGCATGCTGCTACCGAGAAAATTCACAAAGACTAGAAATTTTTGGAATTGCTAGAAAACATGAGGAATAAGAAAAAAGAATGTTAGGTAATCTTTGTCGCCTCAGAAACTTGTGGCTAATTGGGAAGGAGGTACTGCTAGAAAAATGCTTGCCGAATTATTGCTTGGAGCAACCAAGAGTTTTAAAACTTGCCGCCAAAAACTAGAAAAATAAAGGTTGCTAGCTAGGAAATAACGCCATTGCTAGTAAAGAAAAAAAAAATGCCGACAGGAATTTCTATGAGTTGCCCGAAAAAAAAAACGCCTACAAAAAGTCGTCGGGATCATCCAAAAAATCATCGCTGGGAATAGTCTTAGCACAGTCACGTATCTTGTTGAGAAAAAGTTCATTTGACTTGGAAAAAATCTGTAGGAGGAAAATAAAGAGCCGCTACCAAAAAATGAAGGTTGTTGGTAAAAAAAATTCATGTCGCTAGGAAATTACCCCCATGTTGAGAAATGAGAGATTGTGCTAGAAATGTGGACTTTTCCAAAAAAAATGGAACCTACCAAAAATTTGAGGAGGGCAACAGTATGAGAAAGGTCATCACTAGCATTAAATGAGCCTATCATAATGGATAGGGCCCGAAAGAAAGTACAAAATATACCCGTGTGCAAACATTAAAAAATCCACCCCTAGGTGATCCCACAATACTAGTTTACAATTTTTGGCCAAACTGGACACTAAATTGATTTGTTCTAACTAAATCTTTACTTTCGGACACCTATAGAGGCTAAACCATGAGGAATTTGAATATGATGCTAACTAGTGATTTGTGAAAATTTTTTTGTAGATTCTATATTTTTGTTTTTCAAAATTTATGGAATCAAATTGCAGTTCTTTTTCTATCTCCTTCGAAAACTAGTTTTTTTCAGCAAACACCATTTTTAAGGAGTGACGCTCACTATATAACACAATTTTTTTTTCATAAGGATAAAATTATAATTTTTTTGAATTTAGATTTGTAACTATGATATCTAGTGCTTCCAATTGGTTTCATAGTGTTTTATTGAATATGGTTTCCTTAATCAAGTTTCAAAGTCAAACGAATTACAATTTAGACATAGGCGGACCGTACAACACAACCTTTTTTGTATGTATCAAAATTCAATTTATTTTTTTTGTTGGATCAGAGACTTTAATATCTGGCGCACTCATATTTTTCAAAAAAAAATTGATAATCTTCTATTTTTCCATGTGTGTAGAGCAAAGAGCTTGAATTTCGGTGAAAAACCTATGTTTAATAAAAAAAAAACAACAAATACATAATAAAACCAAAACATATTAAAATTATATTCATTGGATAGCTCATTCTAAGGACTACCATCATCCAATTGGGTCTATGTAGACTCCTCCATTTTCATCCTCAACCTGAGCTTCGAAGGAAAAAATTCTGAAGATTTTTGGTGTCAGAGGGTGAGAAAGTGGAAAAAGGGGAGTTTGAGCGAACCAGGGGGGTTCGCTCGAAACCTTGGGAGTTCACTAGAACCCTGGTTCACTCGAACTAGGGTTCGAACGATCCCCCCTTTTACAAAGTTTCCATTTTGTTATTTTCTTGGGAAATGAGACAAAGGGTGGGACCCAACATTTAATGGGTTCGCTCAAACCAAAAGTTCGTTCAAACCCTTAAAAACCATTTATTTTTGCATGGGGTCATTTTTTGCAACTTTTCCTTCCTCACTCGAGTTGTAAACCACTTTTGTGGGTTTATCCCACCCCCCCATAAACTAAATACACCCAACTTAGCCGTTGTAAAAATATTTTTTGATTTTTTTAATTTTGTTCCAAATTTTCAAAAAACCCCCCCAAAAAAGTAAAATAACGCTTTTTGAAAAAAAAATTGGATTGTGTGGACGAAATTTCGTACGGGCCCCTATACAAAAAAAATGCATCAGAAGCTTCCTGTGTGGATTTTGATTATTTGATGGGTGATCTTAAGGTTTTTGGTTATTCTGAGCGTGATGGAAACCTCTATTTTGGCTCAAAATGCACCAAAAATACAGCTACTCTCTAGATTAAAAAAAAAGTGCAACCGCTTCAAAACCTTGTATTTCTGGCATCAAGAATCAAAATCAGGTGAAACAAAAGATAAATTTGACTTATATGTATATGTATATGTATATATGAATACACATATATATGTGTGTATGTATACATATCTATATAGATATATATCTCTTTATATGGATGGAATAAGGAATAAAATAGAATGAAATGAATCATATGAAGGTGAAAAATGGATGGAGGGGAATGAATTTGTGGGATGAAGTATTGGTTTTTTAGAAATCTGATGAATAAGGATGATATGAATGTTTAATGTGTGGGTATAGGATGATGGAATATAGTGGATTGAATTATGGAAGGAAATTCAAGTGAAGGATATGGATCTTGATTTAATGATTTGAGGTAAAAAGGAAAATGAGATGGGTGAAATGAAATGACTGAGATAATGTGGAATGGATTATGTTCATAGACTACAGTGGTTGTCTACTATACATGATGTATGCTTTCCAAATTTCCATCATGGTACTTTTCAAAGGTGCCACAAAGAGTAGTTTTCATGATTGGATGAATTTATTTATCTTTACTACTTATAATTATTATTTTTGAAATATATTGAAGATTGTTGTTGATGTATTAAGCATAGAAGTGCTTGAGATGGATGGATTTATATGGCCCATGACTCTCTATCTTGGATAATCCTAATCATTATGTCTTCAAATGTTGGTATTTCTTTATCTTTCTTTGTGACGATAATATCATCATTACGAGTACTACATATTCCAATGGGACTTGTTGAATGTGTTTGATCGGTCCTATATAAGTGAGATGTCTAATAATATTTTGATCACAACCCATATGATAGTGCTTGTCACAAAGGTGGATGGAATAAAGGTGAGATTGTATATGGTGAGACTACAAATGTGAGGATATAGATTTGGATTATGCATGTGGGTGTTTATATTGGATACTTCAATATTTAGATTGAAGTAGGGGATGCTGGAATATAAATGGAGAGGTAGGTGTGGTAGATAATACTATGAATTTTAGATTAATAGTATGATTGGAACAAACAACCTTATTATATTGTGAACCTTTAAATGTCATAACTATTGAAGGTGGTCCATAGTTGGTATATGTTGTTAAGTGGGAAAGAGATCTAAGATACAACAAGCGAATTAACCTAGATCTAGCTTTGATTTTTGACTTAAAATTAGAACAAAAACTAACTAGGGTTTTATGATTGGCTAACTATCTCAAGGGAGGGCCAATATGTTAGTCTTTGGTTCCTTTATTACAAATAGGGTATATTTTATGTGTGCTTTAATTAACGTATTTGACATAAGCTCTTGATCTAAAGTACAATTTATCACACATGTATTGTCATAAATTCTCACACTTGAAAATTTCATAGTATGTTTGGCTCCTCCTTAAGTCCATGGGCCTAATTATGCTTATTATTTACTCACTTTATTATCATCCTTAGAAAATAAAATTAATTTTGGGAATTAAATTTAATTATTTATTTAATGAGCACTCAAAATCCAAAATAGGTACAGTCAAGGGCGCCCTTTCCCTTGTCTACCCTATTTTGGCCCAAATTTAAATATTTTGTTTTTGACATTAAATATTTACAAATTTAAATTCATTTTGTTGGACTTTAAAAATAATTAATGTAGGAAATGTTGAAAAGCATAAAAAATATGTTTTTTCACCATTTCAAAACCTAAGAAAAGTTTTGATCAATCAAGCAATTCAAAGAGAAAATTAAGGAAATTCAATAGTAGAATAACCAATATTACTACAACACTTTCATTAGTCTAGATCATGTTAGCAATGCATAATCAAATCCATAATCAATCATAGGTAATAGTGCTTCATATTTCATGTTTATAATCATTGTGAATACTAAAATTTGCAAGGTCGTCAATAAAATATCAAGCTATCCATGTATTATATGTGATAAGTGACCTCAATCCATCAAGAAATGTAGATTTCAAAGGTAAGTTTCAACATTGTGATTTATCATTTGTTTTTATCTATTTGTCTCTACCCGACCTAGGATAAACACTCTTTATCCAACACCATCATAACCATTTTGGAGGTGAAAACACCAAAATGGGGTTTGAATCAGGCAAGACCCTATATGCCACAACCCTTCCTCTTCTCTTTCTTATAGGTTATAGATCTAAGATGGATTTGGAGAAGATTGAAGACTTAAAATCAAAATCAAGCATACAATCATCTTCCTTCATCGAATCAGGGAAAGATCAATTATTCATTGGTTGAAGAATTGAAGATGATTTTGATAGAGAATAACCTACAGATTGTCATTCTCCTATACAGGTTTTGAAACTCAAGAAACCATATCTTTAATTCAAGGTCACCCTCACCTTTTTATAACTAGTTTGATCTTGGTTTTGAATGTCAAGTGTGTGCAATGTTTTCTAGTCTAAACATGAAAATAGAAACTAAATGAAAACAAGAAAACAAAAGAAAAACTTGCAAGATTGGCCTAAGTTAAATCTTAAGAAGAATAAGAAATAGAACACTAAATTTTACCTTTTCAAGATTGATTGAGTGGTTGGCCCTTGTTGAGATTACTTTGTGTGCTCCTTTGATAACTTGATAGGATGGAACCTATATGATAATGGAGGTGATTATGCAAGAAGTGAAATGGTGTGATGGATATGTATTTTGATGCAAGATGATGGCTTGAATTGTTGCAACCACAATGGAGGTAAGTTATTGTGTTCTTTGTTAGATGTTGAAGTTGTATTGCTGATATGTGGTTGTCATTCATGTCAACACTATTAGCACTGATGATTCTAAAGGTTGTATATGTCGAGGAAATTGAGAAAATTGTAATAAATTTATTGCAGGCAACCAGTGAAGATGAGAAGGTCAGAATGATGGAAATTTTTGTAAGTTGATGATTAGAGGTTGCACATTAAATGGTTTGTTGCTGAGCCTATTGATGGGACTTTCAATTTTTTAAGTGATGTGAGTTAGGGTTTTGGGGTTTCAAAGTTAAGCATGGTGACTTTTATTATCGAATTTTGAAAACCCTCTTGTTATGTTTCAACAGTGACTTACTACCGAGGGTAACCGGTCATTTTAATAAGGTTTTATCCCTCTCGGGTCGTGTCTATACTGACCCCTTTCACATGGCTTTCCAGTCTTTCTGCTAGGATGGCTTAAGCTTTTATACCGTCGGGGGTTTCACTGGCCGGTCCCACCTGAATGTTGCATTTGATGTCTGGCTAACCATCCGATTATAGGTTTTGATCTAGGCCGTTTCTCGCCGACCTCGTAGGTTTTCCTGATGGCGTCACCAAAGTGGTGCAAGGTTAGTGAGATGTCACCATCTGGCATGAATAGATGTGTGGGGTTTTTCCCAAGGTGTTAGCGGTGATGTGTGGTCATCTCTTCACTGGCAATGGTCTTTAATAATGGGGTTAATTATGACCTCTCACGCACCTCGCATGATCGGAGTAAATATTTTTGAAGGTACTATGAGGTCTGTGAGGGGGTGACATGTGGTCTTTCTTCTTAGGCCAATGGACCTGTGTGGGCCCTAGTGTCTAGTTCACGCCTCCTGTTTTCATGGGTTTTGATTGGACATGTTTTCCTAGGTGCTGAAGTGGATTGTCAATACTCATTGACTTGATCTCAACCCTCTGATTCGCCAAATGTGTTTTGCATCAAAGGTTAAAATTCAAAGGAGGGGTGTGCGATTCATCTATGTGGCATACACTGCCTTGTTGTTGCTAGTTTCATTAATGGCACATATTTTTGCAGAGGATCTCCTCCTGATTTTCTCTAGCGTGCAAACAGTGCCATCCTACTGAAAACACTCATGGCTGTATTAGCCACTAATTGTTCAAGCGCTTGAATTTATTTCAAGCAATTGTATTTTGCACACTAAGCCATTATATAAATGTTGACCAAGTTACTTGCGTTTAGCATTGCATTTTTGTTTTTGTGGAGGATGATTTCTTCTCCGGTGTATTGTAAGGCTTTATTTTTCTCTATGGACATATCGACTGAACACAGGATTTTGAGGCTGGGAGCCTGAAGGTTTCCAGCTGTGATGGAGCCAATTACTTCCATAGCACTTGGGGCTACTACTAGGAGTACTTGAAAGAAGCTAGTACGTTGCTCGTCCCCTATGGCCATATCTGATTCTGATGATAATGAATCTGACACTGATTCAGACTATCGGTGTTACTTGGCCACCTTAATTGAGCTCATGGGAGCAAATGAGGAGGTCCGGGTAGTTGAACCTATAACTGCATTAGCACTAGGTCAGGTTGTTAGGGGTTGTGCTGACAAGGCTGGTAGGGGGAAGGTCATTTTGTCATTGTCTCAGGCACGGACTCGAAGTGGTCGCTTGTACCGAGGCCGTGTGTTTTCTTGATGGTTACTGGTGGTGGTTTTGTTGGACATTTATTTTCCTACTGTTTCATGACATGGACATGGACATGCGCGTGCTTTGCATAAATTTTTTTTCTCCAACTAGTTACTATGTTACCATTTTTTATTCCTCTGATCATGCATGATGTTATCGAATGATGAGGAATGTGAATTTTAATTTCACTTTGGGTTGAAATTCAATTTTGATACTGATAATGTAGCCTAATGATTGTTGCTCTCTTGTTATATAAAGGAGATTTCATGGCTCATTATAGAGTCAGAATTTTGGGTCCGAAACCTTGGAGTCTGTACAGTTAGCTTTAATGTTGGAATTTTGTGAACATTATTTAGGAAATCATTCCGGGTGGAGATTTGTATAAAGTTAGTATGTTATACTTTTTTAATTACTGATATCAAAAAAAATCTACAAAATTAAGATGGTTTTCTCTCCTATGTGTGTGCCATGGATTATGAATGGATTTATCAAGGGTTTCTCTCTTCAGTTTCAATGATTGATTGAAAGTGTAATTTGTTTTCTTGCTTTAACTTAATGAGTTAATCAAATGCTTGTAAAGCTAAATTACATGTTCATGGTTGTATATGCTCAGGATTTGCTAAGAAGTATTGTTTTAATATACTGAAACATCTCATAGTAGTAATTCTATATGAAGATAAGTTCACAATATCAGAATTAGACTTTGTATGACTCCGTCACCTAATGGATGAGGCACTGTATAATGTTTGCAACCTTTCTCTTTGGTCTGAGGCTATAGTTCTAATCATGGTGATCCAAATGCTGAACATAACCACATATTAAACCTTGTCTTCCTATGGGAAGTAATTCTTGCATTTAGCCGATCAATTTCGTTGCTCTTTGGTGCCTATAATTATTCTTCGATCTGCCAATATCAAGAATAATGACCATTCCCTTGAGTGTGTAGGGATTGTAATCTGTATACAGAAAGTGTTCTTACTAGTTATAAGACATTTTTATGAACACATTTAGGTTTTCCCACCTTGGTCCTACAGAGCCAAAAGTGTAGGAGAGGTCAGTCCATAATTGACTCTCGTTAGTTGGCCACTAGCCTTTGCAGTCATCCATAATAGAGGTTGGCTACCTCTTAGAGAACTGCAATCGCTATGTGGGAAAAAACACCAACAAAATGGCGAATTTACTTGGGAAGAACTCAACAGTTTTATTTGCAGACAGTGCTGGTATAGAGTCATTAAAGTGTTGAATTATTTTTGTAACTAGAGGTCAAAACTTTTTGAATTATTTCTCCTACTGGGGAAAATTTCTGAATCACCAGTTGCAAATTCTTAGAGTCATATTAAATGATATGTTGTTCTGGATTTACACAGTGAATGGTTTCAACCCTATGGGAGTGAGGTAGTTCAGAATAATCTTGACAATCTTGTGATATATGGTTTCCTATAAGCAAAGGATTCAGGAGTTCTAGAGTTATTCATTGAAGGATGATTTTATTGGGGAGAACTTCTGAGAAATTTAAGAAGAAAGAGAGAGAGAGAAGGAAGATAGAGGAAGCATAGGGGTTGGAGGTGCTTATCCAAAACTTTTTGTTCGAAGTGAAGATAAGTGTTAGACTTCATTGATAATGGATTATGATTGTGAAATATATTACTGATGTTATGGTGTGACTCTGTAATGGGTAGTGAAACCCAAAATCTAGCAGAACTTAGAGAATAGAATGCCAAATTTCTTTTAAGTGCTGCCCTCTATTGATGAGGTGGAAACTCTATCTAAAGAACCAGTGAATAAATGAAGGAATAGTCCCAGATTTGTGCTATTTATAGTCTGGAAAAGAGATTGATACATGCTGCAAACAACTACTAGGTATTTCATCAAAACTAAACAGTTCACTATTTCTAATAATAATGGGTGTTTTTGATTAAGGATAAAAATGGTTCCAAATTAGATGTTGAGCATCAAAAAGGGAACAATGATTGGTTTTACCATACTTCTAGTAGTACAACACATAAATGGATTTATGAAACATGTTTGTATTGCATAAAATCTTGGAAAGCAAGGAATTCTATTGTCAGTCATTAATAAACTCCTGGTTGAGATAATAAGTGATGTGCTTGATAATTATATGCTGTTGAGTAGTCTCCCATGTGTAAGGTCTGACATAAATATGCAAAAAGAGCACGTTGTATTAATCCCTTTGCGGTGTTTTATAACTCAAATATATATGCCTTTTATATTTAGTGGTATCGGTGATTACCCTAATTCAATTCCTAAGAAAATTAGGAAGTATTTGCCTCAATATACAAGGCAAGTTACATAATCGAATTCTAAGCATTTACAACATTTTGTAGATGTAATGGGTGATTATGAAATCAATCATGAGGATGTTGTCATTAAGCTATTTGTGCAATCCTTACAAGGTGATGCTAGGGATTGGTTTTCTTATCTACCTTCCTTTTCTGTTAATTCATGGAATCAATTGGTGATGGCTTTTATGGAACAATTTGGTAAAAGAATCAATCCCAACACATTGAGAAAAGGATTTATGGGAATTCACATACAAGAGGAGGAATTAGTCCTGTATTTTAATCTCAGGGTTTCAAGAGCTTTGAGGGAAATCCCTAAAGAAATAAGACCAAATGAGGTTGAAAGCCTAGTTGTATATCTTGGTGTTTTTGACAAGAGGATAGGTTTTTTATTAAGGGATAAAGAGTCTACTACTCTGCACCAAGCATACCAACTAGCTATGGAAATTGAAAATAATATGAAATATTCAATGATGAAGGGGTATCTGGCTACAAGTATTGATTACCTAGGCTTAACCAATACTAATAGAATGTCAGAGCCAGCTATTCAAAAAATTGATGATGATAAAATTCTTGCTAGGACTGTTATAACTCCACCAATGCAGTTTGATGATAATGAGACCCAAGTTGAAACTCAGTCCAATTTGAGTGATGATGATCAAGTTTATTTTATATCAAAACTGTATGATATGAAAAGGAAAGAGAAGGAATCACCATATGAGTTTTTCTTGATATTTCTGGGAGTCTTAATACAAATTCTTATAGATCAAAGACCTAATGATTATGAATGCATTGATTTATTTTGTGAACTATATGAACCAGGACTGAGTTCTTTACCAAAAGAATTGAAACCCGCTAATTTGGCTCAAGTGATTCAATGGATAGAAATTGAAGAATCGGCCAGGAATGCATCTACACAAAATAAAGATAATGCTCATTCATTACAATTTTTTTGCATGAATATTGAAGAAATTGAGAGGAAAAATGATGTTGGATTGTATGAGACACCTATTGTGTTTCCTAATCTTGATTGTGATGCTCATGTCACTGAGATTCTATTGCAAGCTAGTGATTGTGATTTTAAGGGTAATGATTGCAGTACTGAGAATGCAACTGAGTTTTTATTTTTACTAGAGTCGTGTGGGAATGAAGAGCCCCATGTTTGTTTCCCAGTGAAGGAAAAATTGTCAGATGACGTATATTTGGAGTGTGCCCCAGGTATATTAGTAGTGGGATAGGGAAGCTATATAAATATTGAGCAATCTAAGGACAATGATGTGTGTGGTCAGAAGAGTACAATTGGAGGTAGCCATTATATATATGAACACATCAGTACTAGGGTCTTTCCTAATTATCTATGTGAAGTGGATATGGATGTGTTATTGCCTTCTGGCATTGATGTGATCACTAAAAGGTTTTCAGATCGTGCTGAAATATTCACTTATAAATCAACATATTCAGTAGGTAGTGCTGAGTACAAGGAAGCCAGTACGTATTGTTCTCTATCTTTTCTGATCAAGGTGAAATTGATGCTTTTAAATCTGTCTCTGAGAGTTTTCATATAGAAATAAATGAAGAGGTACAAGAAAGGATGTATATGGAGTGGCTGGAGATGAATGTGTTTGTGCATTCCTTGAAGAATAATGTAGCCAATACTGCTAACTTCTATAATAACCTGGTATATTCCCAATTGACAGATTTCATGGGGTGGCAACCAAACTTGAGTAGAAAATTCCCGGATCTATGCATCATCTTTCTTAGGTGATGGAAGTAAGGATACCATGCACACCATTCTATATGACAACTTTTAGTTCAATGTGCAAACTGATGATACTAGAATGGATGATGTTACGGACCAAGTAAGTTATGAAAGCTTCCATTTCCTCGTACAGCTAAGCCAACATTCTATGAAATATGACCAGGAGCAAGATAAGGTGAAGTATTATCATGGTCATATATTTCTCTTAAAATGGTGGGGCAAGGCATTGATTAAATCAATATAGGGGCAGAGTATAGGTAGTCACCATAGTATTTTCAAAGGTATGGGTCATCCCATGAGCTTCAAAACATCAAATAGTGAATGATGCAAGTTGATTTTGCATCAGAAAATGAAGAATTTTGTTTTTGATAGGGGTAGACCTTCATTTCTCTTGTTTGGTAGCCTAGGGCTACCAAGTTTGTACACTCAAGTCCACTTGATAGAACAAGGTAATATATCTGTTAAAGAGCTTGTGTAATTCAGTAATCTGGTCTACGAAACCAAAGATTCTGGATTCTTGCTATGCCCACAGGGGGCATACATCCCCGATTGGAGCCACTGATGGGAATTTCATTGTTTTAAGTGATGCGAGCTGGGGTTTTGGGGTTTCAAAGTTACCCATGGTGACTTTTATTATTGAATTTTGAAAACCCTCTTGTTATGTTTCAACAGTGACTTACTACTCAGGGTAACTGGTCATTTTAATAAGGTTTTATCCCTCTCGGGTCGTGTCTTTACCGACCCCTTTCACCTGCCTTGCCAGTCTTTCTAGGATGGCTTAAGTTTTTATTCCGCTAAGGATTTCACTGGCTGGTGCCACCTGAATGTTGCATCTGATGTCTGGCTAACCGTCTGATCACAAGTTTTGATCTGGGCCGTTTCTCACCAACCTCACAGGTTTTCCTGTATGCATCACCAAAGTGGTGTGAGGTTTGTGAGATGTTGCCATCTGGCATGAATGAATGTGTGGGGTTTTTCCCAAGGTGTTAGGTGTGATGTCTAGTCGTCTCTTCACTAGCAATGGTCTTTAATAACGGGGTTAATTATGACCTCTCGCGTACCTCGCATAATCAGAGTAAATATTCCTGAAGGTACTATGAAGTCTGCGAGGGGGTGACATGTGGTCTTTCTTCTTAGGCCAATGGACCTGTGTGGGCCCTAGTGTCTAGTTCACGCCTCCTGTTTTCATGGGTTTTGATTGGACATGTTTTCCCAGGTGTTGAAGTGGATTGTCAATACTCATTGACTTGATCTCAACCCTCTGATTCTCCAAATGTGTTTTGCATCAGAGGTTAAAATTCAAAGGAGGGGTGTGTGAATCATCTATGTGGCATACACTGCCTTGTTGTTGCTAGTTTCATTAATGGCACAGATTTTTGTAGAGGATCTCCTCCTGATTTTCTCTGGCGTGCGAACAGTGCCATCCTGCTGAAAACAATCATGGTTGTATTAGCCACTAATTGTTCAAGTGCTTGAATTTATTTCAAGCAATTGTATTTCGCACACTAAGCCATTATATAAATGTTGACCAAGTTACTTGTGTTTAGCATTGCATTTTTGTTTTTGTGGAGGATGATTTCTTCTCCGGTGTATTGTAAGGCTTTATTTTTCTCTATGGACAAATCGATTGAACACAGGAGTTTGAGGCTGGGAGCCTGAAGGTTGCAAGTCGTGATGGAGCCAATTACTTCCATAGCACTCAGGGCTACTACTAGGAGTACTTGAAAGAAGCTAGTACGTTGCTCATCCCCTGTGGCCATATCTGATTCTGATGATAATGAATCTGACACTGATTCAGACTATCGGTGTTACTTGGCCACCTTAACTGAGCTCATGAGAGCAAATGAGGAGGTCCTGGTAGTTGAACCTATAACTGCATTCGCACAAGGTCAGGTTGTTAGGGGTTGTGCTGACAAGGCTGGTAGGGGGAAGGTCATTCTGTTGCTGTCTCAGGCGTGGACTCGAAGTGGTCGCCTGTACCGGGGCCGTGTGTTTTCTTGACAGTTACCGATGGTGGTTTTGTCGGATGTTTATTTTCCTACTGTTTCATGACATGGACGTGGACATGCGGGTGCTTTGCATAAATTTTTTTTCTCCAACTAGTTACTATGTTACCATTTTTTATTCCTCCGATCATGCACGATGTTATCGAATGATGAGGAATGTGAATTTGAATTTTACTTTGGGTTGAAATTCAATTTCGATACTGATAATGTAGCCTAATGCTTGTTTCTCTCTTGTTATATAAAGGATATTTCACGGCTCATTGTAGAGTCAGAATTTTGGGTTTGAAAACTTGGAGTTTGTAGAGTTAGCTTTAATGTTGGAATTTTATGAACATTAATGAGGAAATCATCCCAGGTGGGGATTTGTATAAATTTAGTATGCTATGATTTTTTAATTACTGATATCGAAACAAATCTACAAAATTAAGATGGTTTACTCTCTTGTGTGTGTTCCATGGATTATGAATGGATTTATCAAGGGTTTCTCTCTTTAGTTTCAATGATGAATTGAAAGTGTAATTTGTTTTCTTGCTTTAACTTAATGAGTTAATAAAATGCTTGAAAAGATAAATTACATTTTCATGGTTGTATATGCTCAGGATTCGCTAAGAACTACAATTTTAATATACTGAAACATCTAATAGTAGTAATTTTATATGAAGATAAGTTCACAATATTAGAATTAGACTTTGTATGACTCCGTTGCCTAATGGATGAGGCACTATATAATGTTTGCAACCTTTCTCTTTGGTCTGAGGTTGTAGTTCTAAGCATGGTGATCCAAATGTTGAACATAACCACATATTAAACCTTGTCTTCCTACGGGAAGCAATTCTTGCATTTAGTCAGTCAACTTCATTGCTCTTTGGTGCTTGTAAGTATTCTTCGGTCTGCCAATATCAAGAATAATGACTATTCCCTTGAGTGTGTAGGGATTGTAATCTATACACAGAAAGTGTTCTTACTAGTTATAAGGAATTTTTATGAACACATTTAGGTTTACCCGCCTTGGTCCTATAGAGCCAAAAGTGTAGGAGAGGTCAGTCCATAATTGACTCTCGTTAGTTTTCCACTAGCCTTTGCAGTCATCCGTAATAGAGGTTGGATACCTCTTAGAGAACTGCAATCTCTATGTGGGAAAAAACACCAACACCTATCTAGTATGTTCAAAATTTTCAGTGGTACGAATCAAGGATTGAGGAAGTTATGAAGTCCTGTGTTCCTACAGTTATCCAGTTATTGTAGCAAGTGTTTCTAGAAGATGAAATTGTAATTCTAGTAAACTAGGTCATTGCGTATGTTTTTGAGATGTTCAGTGATGTTCCTAGATTGTGCTCTATTAGTTCGGTACATCCCATTGATCAGTGTGTTCATGATTGAATATATTTCATTGTGTTTTTAAGTTTTTCATGTTCTTGATCAACATGATGATGGTAGTGTGTTGCGGATCTTTATGGATTAATATTTTATTGTTTCGTGTATTTGAGGATGTTGATTTAGGTCCTCTCTATGTTGTGACTAACTCGGGTTGGTGTGCATTAAGATTTATTCATGTATTGAGGCCGAATTTTTTTAATTTATTCATTATATTGTGGCTGATAGAATTGTTGATGTAAATCTGTGTAGCGGATATACAAGAACGATTGTTTTTATTATTTCAAAGTATGCTCGGTGTATGTCCATATGGGTATGTGTGAATAAAGATAAGATCATATGAATGCAGAGCAGTGTATGAAGAAGGTTGAGAAAAGTGTGAAGAAGTGTATGTGTGCCTAATGAAAACTATAATCAAGGTTATGAAGAAGTTAATTTCTTAGTTCATATTCATCGGATGGATTTAATTTGATTGTCTTATGTAAGGTAGTGAGCCTTCCCTCTGAGCAATGAGCTTTAGGCAATGTGTCTGAATGCAAGTGCATTCTTTATTTATTCTTCATTATACTTTTAATAGGGTATAATCTTGTGGACTAACATCCACCATGGTATTATCATGGTTATATGTTTCTCTTAAAATGGTGGGGCAAGGCATTGATTAAATCAGTATAGGGGCAGAGTATAGGTAGTTTCCATAGTATTCTCAAAGGTATGGGTCATCCCATGAGCTTCAAAACATCAAATAGTGAATGATGCAAGTTGATTTTGCGTCAAAAAATGAAGAATTTTGTTTTTGATAGGGGTAGACCTTGATTTCTCTTGTTTGGTAGCCTGGGGCTACCAAGTTTGTACACACAAGTCCAGTTGACAGAACAAGGTAATATATCTATTAAAGAGCTTGTGTAATTCAGTAATCTGGTCTACGAAACCAGAAATTCTGGATTCTTGCTATGCCCACAAGGGGCATACATCCCCAATTGGAGCCACTGATGGGACTTTCATTTTTTTAAGTGATGCGAGCTGGGGTTTTGAGGTTTAAAAGTCACCCATGTTGACTTTTATTATCAAATTTTGAAAACCCTCTTGTTATGTTTCAACAGTGACTTACTACCGAGGGTAACCGGTCATTTTAATAAGGTTTTATCCCTCTTGGGTCGTGTCTTTACCAACCCCTTTCACTTGGCTTGCCGGTATTTCTGCTAGGATGGCTTAAGTTTTTATACCGTTGGGGATTTCATTATCCGGTTCCACCTGAATGCTGCATCTGATGTCTGGCTAACCATCCGATCGCAGGTTTTAATCTGGGCCGTTTCTAGCCAACCTCGCAGGTTTTCCTGCTGGTGTCACCAAAGTGGTGTGAGGTTTGTGAGATGTCACCATCTGGCATGAACCAATGTGTGGGATTTTTCCCAAGGTGTTAGGTTTGATGTCTTGCCGTCTCTTCACTGGCAATGGTCTTTAATAACAGGGTTAATTATGACCTCTTGCTTTCCTCGCCTCATCAGAGTAAATATTCCTGAAGGTACTGTGAGGTCTATGAGGGGGTGACATGTGGTCTTTCTTATTAGGCCAATGGACCTGTATGGACCCTAGTGTCTGGTTCATGCCTCCTGTTTTCATGGGTTTTGATTGGACATGCTTTCCTAGGTGCTGAAGTGGATTGTCAATACTCATTGACTTGATCTCAACCCTCCGATTCGATAAATGTGTTCTGCATCAGTGGTTCAAATTCAAAGGAGGGGTGTGTGATTCATCTGTGTGGCATACACTACCTTGTTGTTGCTAGTTTCATTAATGGCACGGATTTTTGTAGAGGATCTCCTCCTAATTTTTTTCGGCGTGCAAACAGTGCCATCCTGCTGAAAACACTCATGGCTGTATTAGCCACTAATTGTTCAAGTGCTTGAATTTCTTTCAAGCAATTGTATTCGGCACACTAAGCCATTCTATAAATGTTGACCAAGTTACTTGCGTTTAGCATTGCATTTTTGTTCTTGTGCGGGACAGTTTCTTCTCCAGTGTATTGTAAGGCTTTATTTTTCTCTATGGACAAATCGATTGAACACGAGATTGTGAGGCTGGGAGCCCGAAGGTTGCCAGTCGTGATGGAGCCAATTACTTCCATAGTACCCGGGGCTACTACTAGGAGTACTTGAAATAAGGTAGTACGTTGCTCATCCCTTGTGGTCATATCTGATTCTGATGATAATGAATCTGACACCAATTCAGACTATCGGTGTTACTTGGCCACCTTAACTGAGGTCATGGGAGAAAATGCGGAGGTCCTCGCAGTTGAACCTATGACTGCATTAGCACTAGGTCGGGTTGTTAGGGGTTGTGCTGACAAGGCTGGTAGGGGGAAGGTGGTTCTGTCATTGTCTCAGGCGCGAACTCGAAGTGGTCGCCTGTACCAGGGTCGTGTGTTTTCTTGATGGTTACCGGTGGTGGTTTTTTTGGACGTTTATTTTCCTACTATTTCATGATGTGGACGTAGACATGCACGTGCTTTGCACAAATTTTTTTTCTCCAACTGGTTACTATGTAACCATTTTTTATTCCTCTGATCATACACGATGTTATCGAATGATGAGGAATGTGAATTTGAATTTTACTTTGGGTTGAAATTCAATTTTGATATTGATAATGTAGCCTAATGCTTGTTTCTCTCTTGTTATATAAAGGATATTTCACGGCTCATTGTGGATTCAAAATTTTGGGTCCGAAACCTTGGAGTTTGTACAGTTAGCTTTAATGTTGGAATTTTGTGAAAATTATTCAGGAAATCATCTCAGGTGGGGATTTGTATAAATTTAGTATGCTATGCTTTTTTAATTACCGATATCGAAACAAATCTACAAAATTAAGATGGTTTACTCTTTTTTGTGTGTGCCATGGATTATGAATGGATTTATCAAGGGTTTGTCTCTTTAGTTTCAATGATGAATTGAAAGTGTAATTTTTTTTCTTGCTTTAACTTAATGAGTTAATAAAATGCTTGAAAAGATAAATTACATTTTCATGGTTGTATATGCTCAGGATTCGCTAAGAACTACAGTTTTAATATACTGAAACATCTGATAGTAGTAATTTTATATGAAGATAAGTTCACAATATCAGAATTAGACTTTGTATGACTCCGTCGCCCAATGGATGAGGCACTATATAATGTTTGCAACCTTTCTCTTTGGTCTGAGGCTATAGTTCTAAGCATGGTGATCCAAATGCTGAACATAACCACATATTAAACCTTGTGTTCCTATGGGAAGTAATTCTTGCATTTAGTCGGTCAATTCTATTGCTCTTTGGTTCCAGTAATTATTCTTCGGTCTGCCAATATCAAGAATAATGACTATTCCCTTGAGTGTGTAGGGATTGTAATCTATATATAGAAAGTGTTCTTACCAGTTATAAGGCATTTTTATGAACACATTTAGGTTTACCCACCTTGGTCCTACAGAGCCAAAAGTGTAGGAGAGGTCAGTCGATAACTAACTCTCCTTAGTTTTCCACTAGCCTTTGCAATTATCCATAATATAGGTTGGCTACCTCTTAGAGAACTGCAATCTCTATGTGGGAAAAAACACCAACACCTATCTAGTATGTTGTTCAAATTTTTCAGTGGTACGAATCAAGGATTGAGGAAGTTATGAAGTCATGTGTTCCTACAGTTATCCAGTTACTGTAGCAAGTGTTTCTAGAAGATGAAATTGTAATTCTAGTAAACTAGGTCATTGTGTATGTTTTTGAGATGTTCAGTGATGTTCCTAGATTATGCTCTATTAGTTCAGTACATCCCATTGATCAATGTGTTCGTGATTGAATATCTTTCATTGTGTGTTTAATTTTTTCATGTTCTTGGTCGACATGATGTTGGTAGTGTGTTGTGGATCTTTATGGATTAATATTTTATTGTTTTTCATATTTGAGGATGTTGATTTAGGTCCTCTCTATGTTGTGACTAACTCAGGTTGGTGTGCATTAAGATTTATTCATGTATTGAGGCCGAATTTTTTTAATTTATTCATTATATTGTGGCTGATAGAATTGTTGATGTAAATTCATGTAGTGGATATACAAGAACCATTGTTTTTATTATTTTAAAGTATGCTCGATGTATGTCCATATGGGTATGTGCGAATAAAGATAAGATCATATGAATGCAAAGCAGTGTATGAAGAAGGTTGAGAAAAGTGTGAAGAAGTGTATTTGTGCCTAACCAAAACTATAATCAAGGTTATGAAGAAGTTAATTTCTTAGTTCATATTCATCGGATGGATTTAATCTGATTGTCTTATGTAAGGTAGTGAGCCTTCCCTTTGAGCAGTGAGCTTTAGGCAGTGTGTTTGAATGCAAGTGCATTCTTTATTTATTCTTCATTATACTTTTAATAGGTTATAATCTTGTAGACTAACATCCACTGTGGTTTTTCCCCTAACAAGGTTTCCACGTATAAAATCTTGGTGTTCATTTGTTTCTAATGTGTTGTTTATTAATGCTTGCACTATTATTTATCAAATCTAATATTAAAGGTTGATTAAGTTTGAATAAGTTTAATTTTTGTAACAACTAATTCACCCCTGCCTCTTAGTTATCTATCCTTGTTTTTCCAACAATTGGTATCAGAGTAGGTTCTGTTGAAGAAGTTTGACAACTTGAGGTTATTTGAGATGACATAATACAAGAAGGATAGTCCTAGACTCAATGGTACAAACTACTCTCTATGGAAAGTTAGAATGGAGTGTCATTTTAAGTGCTTTGGTGAACCCCTTTGGAAGATTACACATAATGCATATACTATTCTTCAAAATGGTCCCTCCTCTCAAGATGAGATCAAGCAAGAAAAAATTAATGATAGGGCTATAGAAGCATTGTTGAATTCTTTAACAAATTCGGAGCTGGAAAATGTGATAGGATTGAAGACTGCACATGAGATCTAGAAAATGTTGGAAACATTGTATGAGGGAGATTCACTAGTGAAATTTTCTAAGATAAAAAAATTGAAAGAAAAGTGGGAAAACATGAAGATGAGTGAGGATGAAAACATATTTTATTTTGCACAAAATATAAATGAACTAGTGATGGATATTATATGTCCCAGTGGAGTCTTGGAAGAATATGATATTGTGGCTAAAATACTTAGATATGTACCTACTACTTACAAAACAAAAGCTCATGTTATTGATGAGCTCAAGAAAGTAACAAATGTGAGAAGAGACATGTCGATTGGAAAACTAGCTACCTTTGAGTTGAGTGAATTCGGTGAATCTTCACCTAAGATAGAATTTTCATTCAAAGCTACTGTATTATGAAAAATCCAACAAAGATATGATCTGGGAGAGAGTTCTAGGAAGGCATTCAAGTATGAAGAAGAAATGAAATTGACTGAAGATGAAGAAAGAGAGCTAGAAGAACTAGAACAAATGATTGTGAAAAGAGAAGCTAGAGGACAAGGTAAGTACAAAGGAAAGCTACCTATTAAATATTTTTCTTGCAGTAAAATAGGTCATTTTGCATCAAGATTTCCTAAAAGAGTTTCTAAGTACAAACCTAAGAAGACTAGATTTCAGAAAAAATGTTATTATGTTGAAGAAGGTGTAACTAATGATGAATTTGATAAAGAAACTAGAAATGAAGTTGAATGGGTATTCATTACTATCAAGGAAAATAGTCTGGTGTCCACTGAATCAACTAGTAGTAAAAATATTGAGAAAAATCTCGTAGCCAAATTGATGAGAAGGATGAGTGGGCAATTGATAGCTGATGCTCACATCATATGGCTGGTGACAAAATAAAATTTCTAAGTCTGGAAAAATATGATGGTGGTGTAGTAATATTTGGAGATAACAATGTTGGTGTGATTTGTGGTAGAGGCACTATTTCTCTTGGTGAAAAATGCAATATTGATGATGTTCTATATGTTGAAGGTTTGAAACACAATTTGTTGAGTGTTGGATAGATGGTTGACAAAGGCTATAATCTTCAATTCAAGAATGGTAAGTGTAGGATACTGGGAATCTTAGGAAATGTGATTGCTTTAGGTACAAAGACAAGAGGTAATATTTTTCACTTGAATGCTACTAGTGAAATTTTTTTGATTGCTCAAGTTAATGTAAGTTGGTTATGGCATTGAAGGTTGTGTCATGTGAATTTTGATAACATTGTTAAAATACGCTCCACACAAGCAGTCAAAGATCTACCTAAGTTAGTGAATCCTACTGACACTATATGCAAGCAATGTCAGATGGGAAAACAAACAAGAACTTCATTCTGGAGCAAACAACATCATTCAAATGGAGTACTAGATTTGGTACATACTGGTCTATGTGGTCCCTCTAGATTAAAAATTCTACAAGGAGAAAGGTATTTCATGTTGCTTATTGATCATTATTATAGAATGGTATGGATTACTTTATTAAGAGAAAAACATGAGGCATTAGAGAAATTCAAAATCTTTAAAGCTATGGAAAAAATTGAGATAGGTTTGAAGATCAAATGTCTGAGATCAGATAGATGTGGTGAATTCACTTCTCGGGAGTTCAATTCATTTTGTGAAAAGCATGGAATAGAAAGATAGTTATCTACTCATCAGAGCCCACAAAAAAATGGATTTGTTGAGAGAAAGAACATAAAAATCTTCGATGCTACCAGAACCATGATGTTGGAAGGAAATTTTCCACATACCTACTGGAGAGAAGCTATAAACATTGTTGTATACACTATCAATCAAGTCAATGTCAATGGAAATTTCGATAAGACACATTTTGAGCTATGGTTTGGTTATAAGCCTATTGTTAAGTATTTCAAAATCTTTGGAAGTAGATGCTATATTAAAAGAGATGAAGATATAGGAAATTTCTAAGCTAGAAGTGATGAAGGAATATTTCTGGGCTACTCTACTAAGAGAAAAGCCTACCGGTGTTACAAAAAAAGATTGAAGAGTATGGTTGAAAGTACAAATGCCAAAGTTGATGAATATATTGAAAAATCATCCACCTACTATGGATATGATTTAGATGACCAACAAGATAGTATTGAGAATGGGAAGAATGCACAGACACAAAATCAAATCAAGATTTTTCTAGTGAATCAAGAAAGTCAAGAAGAAGAAGATAGTGGAAATGAAGAAGGAAGAACTGAAAACCCCAAGGTATGTAAAGCGAATTCATTCTGAAATTCAGATCATAGGAGACAAAAATAAAAGTGTACAAAGTAGAAGAAAAATTGCAGAAGAATATTGTCTGATATCTAAGACATAACTTAGTAATGTGAATGAAGCATGCAAAGATGATTATTGGATGAAAGAAATGAAGGAAGAACTAATGCAGATAGAGAAGAATGATACATGGACTCTTGTTCCTAGACCTCAAGACAATAATTTGATTGGAACTAAATGGGTTTTTCAGAATAAGTTGAATGAACAAGGTAAAGTTATCAATAATAAAGAAAGACTAGTATATAAAGGATACTCATAGATGGAAGGTATTGATTTTGAAGAAAATTTTTCCCATGTTGCTAGAATTGAAGCTATAAGGTTATTCCTTGCTTATGCTACATTCAAGAATTACAAAGTATATCAAATGGATGTGAAGTCAACATTTTTGAATGGTGCATTAGAAGAAGAAGTCTATGTTGAGCAATCAGATGGATTTCAATTGACTAATGAAAAAGACATAGTATATCGATTGAAGAAAGCACTATATGAACTCAAAAAAGCCCCTATAGCTTTGTATGCAAGACTGGATAAATAATTTTTGAAGCTTGGGTTCAATAAAGGTATTGTTGACAACAATCAGTATTTCAAGTTGGATCAGGATAAAGAATTGATGATTGAATTCTTTGTTGATGAGATTATTTTTGAAGGTAATGATGACTTATGTATGAAATTTGCTAATGAAATAAAAAGTGAATTTGAGATGTCTATGATAGGAGAGCTGAAATTATTTTTAGGACTACAAATTACTCATCTAGATGATGGAATTTTCATATCCCAGTCCAAGTATGTGAGAGAGTTACTAAATTTTTTTGGCATGGAAGACTCAAAACCAGTTAGCAAACCCATGGTAATCGGATGTAAGCTAACACAAAATGATGATTATCCTAAGGCTAATAAAACATGATATAGACCAATGATTGATGAATAGCTATATTTGACTTAGACTAGACTAGACATTATGAATGTTGTATGCATGGTTGCTAGATATCAAGTTGATCCTAAAGAATCACATGTGACTGCGATAAAGAGAACATTTAGATGCTTGAAGGGAAAAATTGACTTTGGGTTATGGTATCCAAAGGATGATAATCTTACCTTAAATGCTTTCACAAATGCATATTGGGGAGGAGATGTAAATGAGAGGAAAATTACAAGTGGTGGTGTGTTCTTCTTGGGGAAGAAGCTGGTGTCTTGGCTAAGTAAAATGAAAAATTCAATTTCCTTATCTATTGCTGAGGCAAAATATATTGTTCTTGCAAACAACTACACCCAAGTATTGTGGATGAAACAAATGTTGAGAGATATCAAATTTGAGTATAATGAGCCAATTTCTATATTCTATGACAACTAAAGTGCCATAAAAATTTCTAAGCATTTGGTGCTACATTAAAAAAAAGCACATATCTATCAAGTATCACTTTTTGAGAGATAAAGTGAGTGAGAAGGAAGTCAAACTGGAATATGTACCTACTAAGGAGAAAATTGTAGATACTTTCACTAAACCATTGCCTAAGGATACTTTTGAGTATCAGAGGAAAGTTGGGGGTAATTTCCCCTCCTAATCAGAAGTAAGATGCAAGTATTTGCATCAATCAGTGGACTCATAGTAAAATCTTATTTTGGATTGATGTTGTGGTGGCTGCTACTCAAAGGGAGTAGTCAGAAGATTCAGATATGTGGTTCAGAGCATGTGTACCTTTTCCATTGATGTCAAAGGGGGAGAGGAGAAATGTGAAAAATTTGGGAGATGAGTAAATTCATGAGAAGAAAATATGAAAAGAGTGAAAAATATAAGGGGGAGACTATTGAAGAAGAGCTAGTTGGGTTGATGGTATTTTTCACATCATTTATTGTCATCAATGCAAAATGGGGAGATTGTTAGATGTTGAAGTTATATTACTGATATGTGTTTTTCATTGATGTCAACACTATTAGGACTGATGATTCTAAAGGCTATATATGTCGAGGAGATTGAGAAAATTGTAATAAATGTATTTCAAGCAGCCAGTGAAGCTGAGAAGGTCGGAATGATGGAAAGTTTTGTAAGTTGGTGATCAAAGGGCATGCATTAAAGGTTTTTTTTAATCCTATTTAGTATTTTTTCTAGAATTTTTAGTGGTACGCATCAAGGATTGATGAATTTATGAAGTCTTGTGTTCCTATAATTAGCCAATTACTATAGCAAGAGTTTCTAGAAGATGAAATTGTAATTATGGTAAATTGGGTCATTGTGTATGTTTTTGAGATGTTTAGTGATGTTCCTAGATTATACTCTATCATTTTGGTACATTCACGTTGATCGACATGTTCACGATTGAAGATCTTTCATTGTATGTTTAAGTTTTTCATGTTCTTGGCCGACATGATGATGATAATGTATTGTGGATCTTTATGGATTAATATTTTATTTTTTGGCATATTCAAGGATGTTGATTTAGTTCCTCTCTATGTTGTGACTAACTTAGGTTTGTGTGCATTAAGATTTATTCATGTATTGAGGCCAACAATTTGTAATGTATTCATTATCTTGTGGCTGACATAATTGTTGATGTAAATTTGTGTAGTAGATATATAAGAATGATTATTTTTCTTATTTTTGAAGTATGCTCAATGTATGTCCGTATAGGTATGTGCAAATAAAGATTGGATCATCTAAATGTAGAGCAGAGTATGAAGGTTGAGCAGAGTGTGAAGAAGTGTATCTGTGTCTGACCGAAATTGTAATCAGGGTTATGAAGAAGCTATTTTCTCAGTTCATTTTCATTAGATGGATTTAATCTAATTGTCTTATGTAAAGTAACAAGCCTTCCCTTTGATAAGTGAGCTCTAGGCAATGTGTTTGAATGTAAGTGCATTATTTATTTATTCTTCACTATATTTTTAATAGGGTATAATCTTGTGGACTAACATCCACCATTGTTTTTCCCCTAATAGGGTTTCCCCTTATAAAATCTTGGTGTTCATGTGTTTCTGATGTGTTTTTGATTTGTGCTTGCTTAATTATTCATCAAATCTTAGATTAAAGGTTGATTAAGTTTGAATAAGTTTAATTTATGTAACAACTGATTCACCCCCCACTCTTAGTTGTCTATCCTTGTTTTGCCAACATGCTTGAATGCTAATTGTGTGAGTTTATGCATGAGATACGTGGAAAAATAAAAATGACTAATTATTTAGTAGTCATTTTAGGAGAAAAATGAATGGAAGGTTGCTGGACTCAAGGGAACACTGAGAGGGGGGTGAATTAGTGTTCAAAAAATCTTAACTTTATTAATATGATATTAAAACCATTTCAACATTCAACCAAAGGAAAGATACAAATAGATAAATAAATCATCCACAACACCATAACACAAGGATTCTTTTGTGGAAACCCTGTTAGGGGAAAAACCAAAGTGGAGGTTAATCCAAAATTTGAGTACTCAAATAAAAGTTTTACAAAAGAGAATGCACTTGCATTCAGGCACACTACCTATAACTCACTGCTCAAAGGTAAGGCTCGCTACCTTACAAAATTTTAGATTAAAACCACTAAAATAGTATAATCTACTTATGCTAGGTTACAATTCCAATTAAGCTCATAGATCAAATTCTGAGTCTTTTTTTTGACTCTCCACTTCGTTATGCTATGCTTTGCACTTTTATGTTCTTCACATCAAACATAGATAAATTTGCACTATTGCCCTACTGAGTTTCACACCACACACTGATATAATTCACATTCCACACATTCTCTCTCTCAAAAAGATAATTTTGATCTTATATATATCCGCTATCAAGGATTTGAACATTCATATGCTAGCTTCATAAAACATTAAGTTCTTTTCAACTGTTGGCTAGATCCTTAATTAAATATTTATGTGCACCGTCCATAGACATCCATAATATAGTAGGTACCCAGATAAATGTATTCAAACACAAAAACATTTAATCAATTGCTCCTTATATATCCGCAATTACTATATTTGACAAGTCATCCTTCTAGCACAGATAACCAATAAATTAATGTATCGGATCTTCTAGATTGTTCACCAGTTAATGCAAATCGAGATAATTCATGAATAAGGTATTACAAATATCAAAAAACCTTTCTCTGAAATCCACAACTCAAAATAATAGTCCAGTGATGGTATTCAGATCGACATTTATGCCTTTAACTGGATGCCCTATTCTTCACTTTATTCTTCCAGTGTAAACCAAAACTAGACTGTAAACTAGATGAATGACTCAGGTTTTCATGAATGAAAACACTAGAAGCCATATTCAAACAAAGGTTAGGATTCAATCCCTAGAATGAAACCAAAGGTTGACATGCCTTGAGACATCTCAACCCATGCAAGGAAGCCATGTGGAATTCTTGGGAAAGGGGAAGGATGTGATGTGGAGGATGAGGTGGAGGTACATAATGTACCTTGGGAATGGGAAAGATCTCCTCATAAAGGATTTTATCATCCACTTATCTCAAATCATGGGATGAGAGGAAAAGGGGGAATTTAAAATTCGCCTAAAATCTTCATAGGGAAGAACAAAAAAATCTATATTCTTTATGGGGAGATGGGAGGAATATAAAAAATTCCTCCATACGCCTTGGTTGAATAAATTAAAATTTTAAACTCCTTAGGGGTATGGGGGTGACTTCTCCAAATGGAGAAATTCATTAAGAAGGATGACCATGGGTGGGTGCCATAAATGATATGGGATCAAGTTAGGTTAAATCATGAGATTAGGTTGTACAAATGTGGGATTATGTGGGCTAATGATGATTAAGCATCCACTTGATTTTTATGGAGGATGTGATCCCGATCTTAATTAAGAGTGGGCTAATTAGGATTAGAAGAAAATTATGGAGGATGTGACAAGAGGAGAGAAAATATTATGAATAAAAAATTGATTTAACTCATGTGGGATAAATGACCAAATTAAATAAATTGGTCTATTTATTTAATTGGAGAGGAAAGACAATAAAGTATTTAATTGATTAATTAAATACCTTACGATATTAGGGATAAAGATAAATATTAATCACATAATAAGAATTATTTAATTAATATAGATGTAGATGTGGATTAGATGAAATAAGAGATAACTTTGACCATATGGAAGTGGCAAAATTTAGATGTCTACATTTTCCACTCTTCAAAATATCGTTGGAACAATAGTGTTTCAAAGAAAATTAAAATTTAGGCGACTCAATAGAATAAAAATGATGAAAAGATTCCCCAATACGATAGGGAAATGATAGGGGAGAAAAATGGAAGAAATATTGAGGATTCTACCCCCTCGAGATGGTGAATGGGGAAAAAGGGGCCCCAATGACATCTCAATAGAGGAAAACATAGAGCATCAAAAGGATGATGGTGAAAAACCATGAAAAATGGATTTTGAACAGTGGCCAAAAGAAAAAATTAGGTTAAAAAAGGGGTAAAAAGGGGGTAAAAAGGTAATAATAAATAAGAATTAGAGAAAATTACAATTCATTTGGACTCTAGTGCACACATGTTTGTTGACGATCTCGAGATAAAAATGGCATGCTGAGGACACATCACACATCATTCAGATGCATTCCAATAGTACTACTAGGAGGGTGAGGCTCCCCATTAGGAATGCCTCGAAAAGTATACCTTGTCATTTGATTTTGCGCATGTTTTTTTAGATTCTCATATGGGAGGTTAGGCTGAGGGAAGTAGGATTGCCCATGTAGAGGTGTATTTTCCTATCTGGGGTGATGCATTTGACCTTGTAGCAGATGGGGGAAAGCCTAGGGAGGAAGGGGTGAGCACGCGTTTACATAGGTGGATGTATAGTCACCTTTGGGAATGATAGGTGAACCTGCATCTACATAGGTGGATGTGTGGTCACCTCTAGGTGTGATAGGTGAACCTACATCTACATTCTCATAAACCAATTTTTATTGCATTTAAATTATAATATGATAAATTGAATTATTGAGGAAATTCAATATGTTGAATAATTGTTTTGAAATTTTTGAAATTTTTGAAATGTTTGAAAGAAGTTGACTGTCTTTTAACCATGTGATATTTTGAACTATCATAGACTTTATCATGATTGAATGTTATTGATGAATTGTGTAAATGTAAGTGTGTGCAACTACAGGAAAATAGGTTGAAGGATGAGAAAATGGTTGAGGCTGGCTCATTTAGCTAGATTGAATGGTAAGCTTGAAGGAGTTTGGCTACATACATAAAAAAATGGCACGATGTCTGATTTTAAAATTTCATATAGGAGATCATATTAATCTGATTTCAAATGATTCAATGATTGAAAAGTAGGCTTGTAGAATGATATACACATGATTTGTTATTGAAATGTCTATTTACATCTTGTATTTTCAAAAATTTGAAAAGAAAATGATAGCATGATTTCACATATATGAATGCATTAAAATGGCATGCTTGAAGGATAAGGAAATCAATTCATTTAAAAAACTATTATTCAAATAAAATAAAAGTTTATTCTTCTCTTGAAAGTTATTAAATATTATACTATTATAAAAGTAAAATAGAGAAATAAATATATATATCTATATATGTGTGCATATAAATATATATATGTATGTATATATAGATACACACATATATATATACATATATATATGCACGCATATATAAAAATATATACATATTTACACATTCCTTATAAAAAATAATAATATGGAATTGAAAACTATCATAATCATATTGATTGAATTCAAATAATATAATGAGGATGATCCTATGAAGTCATGGCCTGCATTCGAATTTAAGGCAGATACTCAAATTATAGTGTGGGGGCACCTAAAAGTTAATGTCAATTAATGAATGAAACAACTCCCATAATGGGTGAACGGGGTTTCCATTTTGGAGAAGGAATCATTGGAAGAAAAATGAGCAATGGAAATGGGAATCAGAGAGAAGAGGAAGGAAGTGAATTGACACCTTTGGGAAAAGCAAGAAAGGCCAAGGAAAATCCATGATTTGAGGTAAAAATTGATACAGTTTGATGTTTTATATGCATGATTTTCAGTGCAAACTATTCAAAAGTTTCATTTTTCCCTTTTATTCTATCAAATTCATTTTAGTTAATGGAAACCATTAGATGCCCAATTACTATGAAATCATTTGTTTTAGTACCAAGTTGTATGGGGTTGAGATTAATCATTCCCTTGGAAAAATTGTTGTAGGGGCCTTATCAACCAACCCTTTTACATGCACTAATTTTGTGCATAATCCTCTGATAGTCGAGTCTTGTTATCTCCTCAAGTCGATACTGCTTGCATATACATTTATTTAACTATTTTACGGTTAATCGGATGAATCTGATAGCTATTAGCATTATTTCATTTAAACGATATTTAAATTATTATAAACTCCCTCTAAGGGATCAACTATACTTCTAATGTTATTATTAACTATTTGATGATCTTCCTATCAGCTAGGCCAAGTAGGTAAGGCTCCACACCAAATGATGTGAAGGCTTCAAAAATCACTCATATAATGATGAATAAATATTGTTTTTATTTTAAGCATGTTTCCTTGTTCACCAAGAACGATGGCCAAACAATTATTTCATTCGATTTTATTTCAATTTATGGGCATCGATCCTTAAGATCAGTTTGCAATAAACCATTTCTATATAGATTTAATCTTTCATCTGAATGATCCCCTTTTTATTTACAAAATTTCATTCTATGCTCACTGTATATCATTTGGATATCGATTTATAGTTTATACATACATGCAATTCTCACATATGTTGCTTATATCAATCTGTTAAATTGCATGCACAAATCATTCTTAGAACAATTACTATGAATGTGTTTTATCAATCATTCATCAAACATTGTAAGACAATAATCGATATTTCTTTAAGGCTTGACTAATGATAATTTTTGTGATGAAACCTGTAGATACTGAAAATTGGTCTAGGCCTACGAGTACACATTCAACATAATTTTCTATAGTCCATTGTTGTGATTAAATAATTTTTATTATTTAATTACTTCTTCTAACACATATTTCCTCTATTAATTAAATACCCCTTTTTAATTAATTCATTATTAATCTTTATTCAACTTGATTAATTAAATGAATCATTTTTATTTAATTGTGTCTCTAACTAATTAATTATTCCCCCTTTGTCTATCAATTAAATAATTTATAATTTAATTACCCCTTTATCATACTTTTCCAACTATAATTAAATATCTTTATTTAATTATTCATTTAACGTCCCTTTATCTATAATTAAATATTTATTATTTGATTATTTATGTTATCCTTTTTCAAATAGTCAAATTAAATAAATTATCTTTGTTTATTTAATTAAATCTTTCATCTTTTGAATGTTGAATTAAATTAACATTTAATTCATATTTAATTAGTTATGTCACATTCCTCTATCATTCAGTTATCTAATCATTCACTCACCTTTTGACTTGAGATCTATGTTTTGTTCTCAAGTTATCTTTGAATTCCACACTAGTTTATCTCTACAAGAAGACTCTTCATCATAACTAGTTAGTTAACTATTTCCAACTCATATGCATGATATGTCTATTAAGTAAATATCTTTATTTAATTAATTAAATCATGTTTGCATTCAAATGAGTTATTCTCCAAATTCTAACTTTGTCTTTGAAATTCAAAGTCTTGTTCTTTCTATTTTCGAAGACTCTTAACTGAAGATTAAAATCTTGAACTCGTGTTCTAACTCACGTTCTAAATTAGTCTTTATCCTGTAGTCTTTTCTAACTCGTGTTCTAACTCACGTTCTATATGAGATAGAACTCACATCGCATGACATTCATCAATCTCATCCGTCGATCTCTCTTTCAATCTGAGTTGATCGTTTGAAAACCCAAAATCTATAAAATGGCCTGTCACAATCATTATTCCTCCTCTCCCGAAATCATACACTTTTGAGAAGAGGCAAATCTATGATATTTTTCTTAGACACTCGACAAAGCTATACTTGCATTCAAACACAGAAGTCTAAGGGCAAGAATACCGAAAAGGAAAAATGGAGAAGAACAATCAAGATAATTCAAAGGGGAGAATGCATATTTGGTGAGAGATTTCCTTTAATTTGTTTAGTTTGTTTAGTTTATTTCCTCATTTTTTGTTGTTACATTTTAGATTATTGTTTAGATTAGGAATTAAAATTGTTATTCTAGTTTTAGATTATTCATCATCATTCGAAAGATGCATCTACATATTTATTCATTCGAGGGCAGGTCCATATGAGAGGCCTTCCACCTCGTAGAGAGCACCTTTAAGTATTTTCCCACCACCATCACCACGTGACAGAAGTGGTAGCAGGACACGATGATAGGGTTACATATGTAGACAATTATTTTGATCAGAGAGCCTACAAGCTCATGTTTTATTTACGGTTATATTCAGACATCGTAATGTGACACACTATTTTTTTGAGCGATATATATATGATTTTGGTGGCTTCTACATGATATGCAGTTCTATGTTATGGATGATGCTTTATTTCTACATGATTATGTTTCCTAAATGATGTATGTACATGTGTTATGAAAGATGTTTCTATATGTTTAGGAGTTATGCATTTAATAATGATGTTATGGATGTCTTAATTTACTTATGATAATGGATGCAATGTTCTACTGATGCTTATTTATATGTGATGGTGATATGTACATGCAATATTTATATTATGTATGTTATGATGATCCAATGCCTATTATGTAATGATTTTGAATGTATGTAATGAAGATGAATGGTACTATCTATATGTTGAAATGCAATGCAACTATATGAAATTTTTATTGAATGTATGTGAATGCAAATGATCTAATGTTTTTATTGTGTCATAGGACTTTATCTTAATGTCAAAGAAGAGAAATGTTAGGATGAAAATGTATTCATAATGTTAGTAAGCAATAATCAAGGCTGATTGATGGAGACAAAGATATAATGAAGGTTGATTGATTGAGAAAAAGATATAATCTTTGATATTGTGCCAAATACGCTATACTTGCTTGTTATCATCATTGGGTAGGACATGACACAGATGGATGGTACACACTATTATATGAGATAGACCATAGTGTACAAAGTTATCCACCTCTGAAAAATAGACAGTTGTAGAAAAGGAGTGTCTTAAATCAGACTAAGGACAAGATGCCCCAGTCGTTTAGTTGAGACAAACCATAGACAATAGACAAATAAAAGACAAGTCATGAGACGTCATTGCTCCTCTAAATCCTTGATAGGACATCCTTGAGAAAACTAGTAACATGACTCAAAAAACAATGTTAAAAATACAATTGACAGACAACAGCCAAAGAAAAAGAATCCTGAGACATCGTTGCTTCTCTAAATCCTTCAAGGGACATCCTCAAGAAAGCTAGTAACTGGACTAATTCACAAATTGATAATAAGATAAGACAAAATAAGATATAAATTCATAAAGCCAAATAAATGTATTTTCCAAAACTTGATCTTGTGGGAATGTTTGATGTTTGATGTTTGACATAGAATAATGTGAGAGAATGACACATACCGCATAAGACGTTGATTTTGGTTTCAACTTGGTGACTTCTATATAAGGCATGACAAAGCCTGGTTTCAAAATGACACGTGTCGTATAAGATGTTGGAGTCTGATGATGTTGAAGTGACAAGCCACATGAGACTATGACAATTTGATGATGTCTATTGACAAGAAAGACATATCTTGTGTAAGACATAGGTTGATCACTTTGACAATGTGTTTGATATTGACTTGATGATAGTTGAGATATCTTGCCTTGTTGTTGCATGACTTGTTTTGATTCTTTGACCAATAAAAGTGTGTGTGTGTGTGTTGACAGTGTATGACATGAGATGATATGATAAACTATGATATGAAACTTGTGTGATAGTGATTGTGAATGAACCCTATTGGACTGACCTAGTGTGGTCTTGAGAGCTCATCAATTGATTAGCCTTGCCTACATTGTACATGCAGAGACCTCATAGTTCGACATGACCAATGAATTTGTATGTACAAAGAGTCATGATTTAATGTGTGATACATAACAAACCTAGAATGATAGACCTAATGCCTCGGGGGCACATCGATTGATGGCCTTGCCTACATCCCATTTGCAGAGGCAACGTAGTTTGACTACGTCTACGACTTAACATGACCGACTTGACATGATTGACTTGACATCGTCAATTATAAGCACAATCCCTTTCTACGTAACACAAGGCTTACAATTTACTATGGGAGCAACTTCCTCCAACCCCTTTGGCACCAACACAACTGGTAAGAGATCCAAAGTTGGCGGGAATATACCTATACCAAATCAAATCATTCAGACAGGTAGCATACCTATACCAAATCAGACCATTCAGACAGGAAGCATTCCTATACCAACTCAGACCATTTAGACAAGGAATATCCCTATACCAAATCAACACATCCTAATAGGATATATTCCCTCGCCAAATCACAACCCATCACAAAACATGGCATATCAGAACACCTACATTGATCCAAATAACACAAACACCATGTCCTTGACACAAGTCAACATCCTTCAAAACCAAATGCAAACTCTTCAAGAAAAAATGGATGACATGTCTATGTCAGGCAAATGAACTATCTCATCGCAAGACCTATGTCCATGGCCATTAAAAAAAGCACTCTATATGACACCTTTCCTCCATGCATACATTATACAAAATTTTCCTAAGTATAATGGGAGGAAGAATACTCTAGAACACATTAGAGAATTCTCAATGGCATGCATGGACATATCATATGACCCCACATACTTGATGCACCTATTTCCACAAACCCTCATAGGGATAGCATTGGAATGGTTTTCTAAATTTCCATATGGTATATGATCCTAGGGTGAATTCGCTAAGAATTTTTTTGAACATTTTGCCTTTAACATAGAAAATGAAGTAACCATAGAAAACTTGTACCACATGACACAAGAAGAGGGTGAGACTTTCATCACTTTATTCCAAAGATGGAGAAGTCTAGCTAGCCGATTTCTAGTTGAAATACCCAAAAAACAAAAGGTCACAATCTTCCTCGAAAACATCAACCCGAAACTGAGAGGTGACTTACGGGTACACTGTTGCACTTCATTTCTTGAATTGGTACAAAAGGAGATCATCTTTGAAAAAGGCCTTATAGACAAAGGAAAAATTAAAGTACCAAGAAAGAGCCCAATTTTCCAACATCCAAATGTGTCGAATGATAGAAACAAGTTCTGGTCTAAGAACAAGAATGTCACTGTGAACCCCTAAACCTGCAAATGCACAAAGATGACAAACATTGTTAGTGTTAGATCAAAATGCATGCAAAGAGTGAAGGATTCCCCATGAAATCCACCTATTAAAACTAAAATTAGGAAAATGAAGAACATAAAACAAGAAATTAAACCAAATCCTAATTAAGTCAATAGATTGATGATCTTATCGGGGAATTGGTGCTAATGAGGTGTTGCAATTGGCCATTTCCCAATTCCTATGGTTGCAATGTAGATTGATGAAGAAATGGTCAAATCTCCAAAGAGATTTGAGCATAACCTTGGTGCAAATGTGAAAATGTGGGGTGTGCTTGGATGCAATGAGAAAAATTAGTTTTTAATTGAAGAGAGTAACTTTGCATGTGAATTGTGGATGAGGATGGATTTGAGTATAATAAGTTTATTCAAATTGTGGATGTTTGAATGAGAGGAAGAGTCTCTCATTTATAGATTCCCAAGTTGGAAGAATGAGGGATTTGGATGAATGTGGGATCATTCAACATCCAATGGCCAAGTGTGACTTGTCAAGATGTGAATGGTTGAGGAATGAGCACATTTTGGTCAATGTGCATGATAAATGCCATTGGATTCAAATTTGAATTTTGAATGTGACATGTTGGAGGGAGAAAGAAATAGAGTTAATGTCACTTGGCTCAATGCACAAGGTCATGTAAGAGGCATTGAATGCCTTGTTGGAAGGACCAAGCCCACTTGGCCTTTTTGAATTCAAATGAAGGAATATTCCCTTTTGATGCTTTGTGAGGGAAAATAGAGAATTAAATAAATCAAAGTAATTGATTTATTGTGCAAGTTGCATTCTCTAGAGAATTTTAATGAGAGGGGTTAACTTAATCAAGGTTTTGATTAATTTAATGAAGAATTAGGTGATGTGGCAATTTAGACTTAGATTTATGAATTGATTTAAGTCAAGAATTGAGAGGAAATGATTTATTAAATAAATGATTTGATTTATTTAATAAAGAAGGAATATGTTAGATTAAATCAAATAAGGTTTAATTTATTTAATTTAATAAGAAGACTTTAGAGATTTTAATTAAATAAAATGATTCATTTAATTGAATAGAGATGTAAGGTTAATTAAATTAAATTGATTTAATTTAATCACTGACAGAGGAAGACTCAATCCAATAAATAGTGATTTATTGAGTTAAAAGATAGAAAGTGATGAAATGCTGAGAATGTGATTTAAGAGGAAAAGTCATTAGTAATTGGGATCAGGTGTGCCAAAATGAGCTTGTACATTTTCCATGTCTACATTTTTCCCCTCTTTCAAGCAATGTACTTGTTGCATTGATTCAAAGAATAAACTGTTGTGATCAAAGTTCAAAATTTTTCAATTTTTTCAGATGCCCCATTGTTGCCCCAGCGAAAGGATTATGCTAGTATACTGCCCCCTCGAGAGATCGAGCGAAAATGTATGAATTTCTGATCGAGATCATGATAAACTGCAAGAGGAGTGGTTCTATTGATCAGAGGATGAAATATAGTTCTTTGATGTAGACAATTCTGATGATGTATAGACAGTCATTAGCCATGGGTAGCTTCATGTATATTTTGATAAAAGAACACACCAACTTTAGATAGAAATGTTAGTAAAGATAGAAGAATAAGATGAATAAGATGGATGGAAGGAGGATCCACAGAAGTTCACATTATTACCGATGATGATGATGTATTGCTAGGAATTGGGATTTTCAAAGGGCCAATTGCTTTATATTTGATAACACACATAGGCACGATGCATCAAGGTATAAAGGACCACGGTGGCGTTGTACCTAGTGTGATGGAATCTAACTCAACAATCATATAGGAGTGCTCTTGTTCACACTTGACATACAGAAACCTTGCTAGGACGGACCCAACAAAGCAAGTATTCACCAAATTATTTTACAAGAGTATCCAACAAGCACATCAGATAAAAAAGATAATGATCTTTGCCCCATTCCTTTCTCTCTAAACCTATTTTGTCTAGGCATCATTGAGAGGTCCTTGGAATGAGCACAAAATAAGATAAGTCAAAAAGACCAAGATAAAGTAAACAAACAAGCCAATGTTCTTCATACCGCTAGCCAAGGCTAAACTATTGTGGGGAACCTGATGCTTATGTCCATCATAGGAAAGCTTCATCCTAGGACATGTAGTGATCAGGGTTTTAATGGGACTGATTGGGTGATAAGCTATTGATACTTTGAGTTGACCAACTTGCTTGCTTACTGACTTAGACTTTCAAGACTTTTGATGATTTAGGCGTTTACTTTGGAACCTGCTAAACTTGCTTCTGACTGACTCACCAAAGGGTGATAGCGACGATTGAATTTATTATGAGTGAGACGATCATGAGTGAAAGCAAGATGAAATGGATGCACCATTTTGGGTTTTTAGATATTTTGCGGCTATTTTTTGTATTTTCACATTTTTTCAATGTTTTTGGTATTTTCAATATTTACGACAAATAGACTAACTTAAAGACCTAACCTAGGGGTCTCGGGAGCTCATCCATAGATGAGATTTGCCTACGTTATATACACAAAGACCACGTAGTTCAACTGATGACAACTAACTTGAATAGATGGACAAACAGATTGCCACTTTATTGCTTAAAGGACTGACTTAAGATGCAGACTGGATGGGCAAACAAATTACCAATGTGATGGACGCCTAAGGACTCACTCTAACTGTGTCGAGGGATGATCAAATATCAACCTTGCCTACGTTCAAGCTTAGAGATGACATAGTTCGACTAGGTGAAATATTGACAAGACTGAATGATGAATTTTTTAAAGATTTTCTGATATTTCGACATGTTTTTGGATTTTTGGGTGATTTGAATGTTTTTTTTTTTCGCATGATTTTGACGATTTGTTTATGGATATGCATGATGATATTAGTGCTCTATTTTGAGATTTTGTTGAAAACCAAGCTTAATGTTGATCGATTGGATTGATGGATTGATAGTTTGACTAAGTGTGTTAAGTCAAACAAAAGTGATAATGCACTTGTAAAATCTAGGAAGTTGTGTTATCCTAGAGTAAACTCGTACAAAAAGGATAATTTGGCTAGGTGTGTTAAGCCAAACGAGGTGATTATGGATTTTGATAATTTGGCTAAGTGTGTTAAGCCAAACAAAGATGATAATGAACTTGTAAACCTAAGGAAGTTGTGTTATCCTAGAGTAAGCTTGTTCACAAGATGATAATCTGACTGTGTGTTAAGTCAAACAAGGTGATGATTGATTGGATTCAATTGATCAAGATCGATGAAGCTTGATTTGGAACAAAATTGTTTTGATGGTTTGATGTGACACAGATGTACACATTAGACGCGACTGATATTGATTATTGGATTGATGTTCGACGAAAGATAAAGCTTTATAAGGAATGTCTTCTTGTCAAAATATGCCATGGGCTAGTGATTTGGATTTGGCGGCTCACAAATTCCTTGACCAATTTGATTTTATGTTTTCTAATGTTCAGATCACCACATAAGTTGGTGGATATATAGCAAGATTTATTCCTAAAGCAAGATCTAAATATCTACCCCCAGTGTCTAGCAATGTATGGAATGCCATGGGTGGATTCTTGGATAGACTGATGGATAAATGAATATGGATCATCTTGTGATAGGATAAGGTGTTCAAAATGTGGATGTGCCTTTGGATAGTGGTTCAAGGTTCAGATAGTGTTGGGTAGGATGGGACCAATGAAAATGACCCATGTCAAGATGTTTACCGTAAGCAAGTGTAAAGTGTGCATCAAAATTTGCCAAGATTAAGATAACTTGGAGTATGTATGCAGCTGGATGAAAATGGATTGGATGATATGATCGAAATGTTGGCTTTATTATGGATGCGATAAGATGCTTTTTCTTGAACTGGCGCACATAGATGGTCGATTCTACACATGATGCCTGTTTGCCAGGTTTTCATTATGGTACCTGTCCAAAGTACCACCGAAGTGGTTTTCACTATTGGACAATTTTTTTCTTTACTGTTTTCAAATCCTTTTTCTGATTTTTTTTGGATTTTTATATTTTTTGATTTTTTTGTATTTTCTGAGAGATTTTAAGCTGATGCTGAACCACCTGGTGGTGCTGATGTTGATGCTTCTATCATAGTGTGCCATCGATATCCTTCCTGAAGAAGCTATCTTGCCAAGATACGTGCACTTGAATGCAACTTTTGAGATCCCTAATTTGCTTTGTTGATATCGGAGTTAACTCTATTCTTGTGCGCACATCGCGATAGAGTGCCTTCTAAATCCTTATGGTGAAGGGTTGTTGCCAATACATGGTCAATGTGAGAATTGGATATTATGCGTGGAGGCAGGAATGGTGTGTGTTTAGGAATAAAAGATGGATTGGTTGATAGTTTGGAACCTTTGAGTGTCCAAACTTGGGAAGATGAGCAATAATGAGTGGATACGGAAGTGTGCTTGGAATTAGGACCAACTGCTTGATACACTTTGTATATCACTTTAGAAGCATGCTTTTTCTTTTGTGGACATCTTTGATGGATACTTTCCCCTTTTTTATTTTTCCCCATAGTTTCTTAAACTAATGGAGTTTGATAGGGATAAACTTTCTTTGTATTCTTTGGTATCCATATGTATTTGATTTGTCTAATATGATTCTTAGCTTCTTTTTCTTTGATAACATTCTTCATGCTTCGATTCAAGTCTTTCTTTCAACGTTGGTCCCAATTCATGGATGGGGTGATGGGTGGATGAAGATTCATGACGTGGTTGGTTGTAGTATTGGCATTTGTTTCATCATAAGGATTATTTGTGCCCCCTATGTTGATGTTTGCTTGAGACAAAGTTGCCCCCAATATGGTGATAGTATCACTGATATGTTTATATCCCTTTATTTCCAAATAACCAAGGCCTTGATGCTTAGGATTGCCAAAAATATGCACTGGTTCTAGGATACCCTATTCATGTAGGCCTAATCCTCTGCCTTGATAATTCATTTGTTGAAAAAATCTATTTTTAATAGGATATGATTTACCTTGGAAACAAGGTGTTGCTCCTTCTTTGATCTGTGGTAGATCTTCAAAGGTCATAGCTTTTTTATTGATAAGATTATTTTCCCTTACAAAGGTGAGTGATCCAAGTTTATAAGTGATAGGATCTTCCATAAGTGGGATGAATGCCTGATTGATATCTTTAGCTTGATCTTGTGAGATATCAGATTGTAGTTCTTCTTCAAGAGGTGTTGATGATTCACTGTCCTTGTAAAAGTCTTCCTCATGATTCATTTCACAAGATGTTTATGATATGTTGTAGAAGCCTTCTTCATGACCCATTTCTGATATGTCTCTGCATTTCTCTATATCTTGATCATGTGTACAAATGTTAAGAGTAGGAGACTCTTGTTTTGAATGATGATCATCTATAGGTCCATCCAAAGAAAGCATCTCATGGGTAGATGGAAGAGTATGTGCTATGCAAATATGGTCATCATTTGCAACATCTTGTATAGATAGGAGAGTTCCCATTATATCATTGTAGTAGCTTGGAGATACAAATTCTCGATCTTGAATGATTTCAGAATTGCTTTTGACATGCTTTGGATCAAGTTCTTGACATGGGTCAATTTCAAAGAATGGATTGCTTTCTTGGATATCTTCACTAGGCATAGGAAGTTTCTCAAATGTTATGAGGTCAAAATATGTCCATATGTTTTGGAAAGGATCATTGCTAGACCTTGGTGAAATATGTTCAGCATGCTTTGGAGTGAATTCCTGAGATATGTCCTCTAACTTATTAGGTGATGTAGAGACATTTTCAACATTATCATTGGTCAAAGGATCTTGATCATCATTTTGAATGATTGTGGTGAGAATCATTTGCAAGATTTGTTGTGGGAGTAAAGCCTGCGTTTTCTACTGAGCCAACAACGCTTGTTGTTGGTCATGGTTTTGTGCCAATAATGCCTTTTTTTGGGCTTGTTGTTGAGTTGCTTGTTGATGGAGTGCTTGCAATAGTGCCCAAAATTGTGCTTGCTCCTATTGAGCCTGGTGCTGGGCTACTTGAGTCATTTGTGCTTGCTGAGTAGCTAGCTGTGTAGCTTGTTGGGTTTGGAGATCCTTTTTATGTGAAGCTTCTTGAGCGGCTTGCAACATGATGGAGAATGAATAGGTCGTGTTGTATTTTGGCGGTGGTGGTGGTGGTAGTGGAATGAGAATGGTGTTGATTGTTGGGGTTTCTTGGATGGTTGCCACCTTTTGTTGCGATATTGTTGGCAAAATGAGATGATTTGGTATGATGTTTTAAGTTTGCATGATAGATTGAAATTGAACATTGTTGTGGTTGGGAATCATATTGCCTTGATTTAGGTAACTTTGATTTTGCATGGTGTTACCTTGACTTGAATCAACATATGGAGTTGCCAATATACTGCTAGGATTTTGAACAACATTAGGGGGATTTGCAAACATGTCTATCCCAAAGTTCACCAAGTATGGATTTGAAATGGTCATGTTTGGTAAAGTTGCACTTGGTATGCATGGATTTGGTGGGATAATGTTTTTTGGAAAACTCGTGCATTGAGTGTTTGGTTAATGGATTTGCAGATTTGGACTTGGATTTAAATCTATCATTGGAAAAGGTGTTCCAAAATTTAGATTGGGCATACTCACATTCATTGTACCATTGAGGTTTGGAGGCAATAATGATGCCATGTATAAATGTGAGTTTCGATAATCAATTGGCATTGTGAGACTTGGATAGGTTGGTTGACTCAAATTGCTCATGATGTATGAGTCAATTTTGAATTCCATGTTTTTCTTGTGTTGTGATCTTGTTGCAAGAGTAAACCTCTAAGGTGTTTAGGACCAATGATGAGATGGATGATGAAAGGGTGAGTGATATGGGTGTTTGAACTTTTAGGAACTTTGGATCAATGCTAGAATTTAGGAATTGATTTGATTTGATAGTTTGGCTATGTGTGTTAAGCCAAACAAGAAGATGGTAAACTTGTAAACCCTAGGAAGTTGTGTTATCCTAGGGAAAACTCGCATAAAGAATGAATTGGCTAAGTGTGTTAAGCCAATCAAAGTGATCATGAAATAGTAGACCTCAGGAAGTTGTGTTATCCTAGAGGAAAATTTGTTCAAGAAGATTGATAATTTGACTAGGTGCATTAAGTCAAACAAGGTGATTTTGATTTTCCGAAAGTCTAGCATAAGTGATGTTGCAAAGTTCCAAAAGTTGTTGGTGAGATGGAAATTTGATTGATGTTTGGATGGATGAAGTGTTGATTTTGATCCTAGATGACCCTATGAGGACCTACTTACAAGACCAAGGTGATGAAGAACATGCTTTTCCCTAGAAGTAATTCAAACCAAAAGACCAATGGCTACATGGATACCAAATGAATCAAAAGGGACCAAGCACATGTGTGGTTCAATTGTCTTTCATCTTGTTTAGGTTTGATTCTTTTTACCACAAACACTCTTTTGATTATGCTTTTCAAATTGAATGTCCAATACCCTAATTTTCTTTCATCCCACAAAGTGCATTATGTGGAAATCAAGAAAAATCAAGGCAAAGGTTTCCTATGTTTAACCTTATCGAAAACAAATGATCATAAATTCCAAGCACTTAGAAATCTCTAAGGATATAATCCCTAGGGAAAGCAAGAGTGCCTAAATTCGTCAAGAGTATTTGTTTCTCACAAGGGGTTTGAAATTTGAAGGTCTTTGTGAATGTTTTTTTTTCAAATGTTTTCAAGATCAAGCAATGTATTCCTTCCAAGCACTTTTACACTCCTAGGATGATGAGGCAATACCTTGTTGGGTTCCCACTTGGATAAATCTAGCTACGCATATCTTGTGCGAATGGCTAAATGCTTGACCACACTGGCTCTCCTCCACGACACTCACTTATTCGGGTCAGCCAAGCATTAGTACCCATAAATCTCCCATGGCATACTTTCCATTTCCACAACAAGACCGCATATATAATGTGGGGCGGCTTCAAAGGACATAACTTTTTGCACCAACAAGATAGACAAGGTTTTGGCCTTTTTCTAAACAAGGGGTTCTAATTCAGGCATTCCGTTCATGGGGGATTATCCAACATTGGTGAGAGTCCATTGTTGTCCATCTCATCGGAATAATCCTCGTGATTCTTGAACTTTCCTCAAGAATCCACACTTATATACCAGTTGAAAGTTGCTTGGCTTTAGCGTGTTCCCGGTTGGGTCATTCCCTTGGGTGATTACTTTTTCCCACAAGGCAGGCCCTCTAAGATAAACAAAAGCGAGCTAACATATCCCGTCGTTCACACAACCTTTGTTGAAAAACAAAGGGGAAAACCTCCGCAATATGTCATGCTCACACTCGCATGTTTTGTTCAATTTTAAGTGCCCAAATCGAAATGTGGAGGCAATCTTTTTAACAAGTTAATATTACCAAAATGTTTTTGATTCTGAAGATCGCAATGAAGTGTGAGAGAAGTGCATACACATTTTAGATAATATTAATTTGTAAAAAAGATTGCAAAACATGGAAAACACTTGTTCATTTTATACCTCAAAGCAGTGATGAGTTCATTTTAAAAAGCACCAAATGAGATGTGAAATTTGCCTTGTCCAATTTTAGCCCAAATCAAAATCTATTAAATGTCTAAGGTTCTTTTTAGCCCCTTGGCAACTTTTGAAAAGAAATTTAATTGTTCTTTTTAGAGCCCAATGGAAATTTAGTGTCCTAAGATCAAAGATTTTTAACAAATTTCTTAAAGAGTGTTGAAGAACACTTTAGTGTTTAAAAACACTTTGTAAAAAAGCATGGTGTCATAATAAAAAAATTGCTTGTTCTTTTGAAACCCAAAGTAAATCTAGTGTTGCTAAAGCATGAAAGTAACAAATCCTTAGAAATGGATTATAAGTTCTCCCCAAAAGTGTTTAAAAACACTTGATACAATGATATGATGAATTCATAAAAACCCTTGACCTTTTTTTTCTTTCCTTCACTTTTGAGCAAAAAATTTCCTTTTTAAGCAAATGTCAACAATTTTTAGATTTTTCCATTTTTTGGTAATTTTGCATCTATGACTTTGAGAGTCCTATTTTTTTCCAAAATATTTCTAAAACTAAAGTAGGATGAATTGCCAATTAAATTTTGAAATTGGAAACATGGACTTTGAGTTATTGATAGAAACAACTTTCAAAAAACTAGGAAAATACTTTAAAATGTCATTTTGAGGGCCAAGATCAAAGTTTGAAGCCCCGAAAATGTGCCAAGATGGCATCCAACCCATTTAGATGGTTGCCAAATCACTTGCCACCTCATAAAGAAATCACTTGTAAAATTTCAGCCAAAACCCACATCCGAGTCAAAAGTTATGACCTCAGGAAGTTGTTGCATCACAAGAAAAAAAGTTTAAAATATCAGAAAACTCAGGAGCGGTGCAATTTGCAAAAGTGACGGAGTTTGGAGAAAGCAGCACTATATAGCGTCGTGCGGTTGAATTTGTGTGACACTCTTCAGAAATAGAGAGTGCAAAAGCGGCGCGATAGAGGCAAGCGACGAAGTTTGAAAAGCGGTCGAGTTTAAAAATTCAAATTTTCCAAGCGAGAAAGCAGGAGTGGCGGAGTTTGGAGGACACGCAGCATGATATAGGGCCATGACATTGAAAGCAATGCAATATGGCACCGCATGGTGTAGTTAGGAAATTTAAAAAAATAGGTGGGGAGAATCCGCGGTGAAGTTTGAAAGTTTTGTGCGGTTTGATATAGCACCACGCCTGTAAAAGCGGTGCAATATTGCACCGCGACTCTGGAAGCGGCACAATTTTCCTGTGTCCTGCAAAAAAAAATGTTAAAAACAAGGAAATTTTAAAAAAACGTGATTAAAAGCTTGAACTACCCTCCTTCTAGCGCCAAAATGTGAACCCCTAAACCTGCAAATGCACAAAGACGACAAACATTGTTAGTGTTAGATCAAAATGCATGCAAAGAGTGAAGGATTCCCCATGAAATCCACCTATTCAAACTAAAATTAGGAAAATGAAGAACATAAAACAATAAATTAAACTAAATCCTAATTAAGTCAATAGATTGATGATCTTATGGGGGAATTGGTGCCAATGAGGTGTTACAATTGGCCCTTTCCCAATTCCTATGGTTGCAATGTAGATTGATGAAGAAATGGTCAAATCTCCAAAGAGATTTGAGCATAACCTTGGTGCAAATGTGAAAATGTGGGGTGTGCTTAGATGCAATGAGCAAAATTAGTTCTCAATTGAAGAGAGTAACTTTGCATGTGAATTGTGGATGAGGATAAATTTGAGTATAATAAGTTTACTCAAATTGTGGATGTTTGAATGAGATGAAGAATCTCTGATTTATAGATTCCCAAGTTGGAAGAATGAGGGATTTGGATGAATGTGGGATCATTCAACATCCAATGGGAAAGTGCCACTTGTCAAGATGTGAATGGTTGAGGAATGAGCACATTTTGGTCAATGTGCATGATAAATGCCATTGGATTCAAATTTGAATTTTGAATGTGACATGTTGGAGGGAGAAATATAAATGAGTTAATGTCACTTGGCTCAATGCTGGGACATGTAGAAACATTGAATGCCTTGTTGGAAGGACAAAGAAAGCACTTGGACTTTTTGAATTCAAATTGAAGGAATATTTCCTTTTGATGCCATGTGAGGAAAATAGAGAATTAAATAAATCAAAGTAATTGATTTATTGTGCAACTTGCATTCTCTAGAAGATTTTAGTGAGAGGGATTAACTTAATCAAGGTTTTGATTAATTTAATGAAGAATTAGGTGATGTGACAATTTAGACTTAGATTTATGAATTGATTTAAGTCAAGAATTGAGAGGAAATGATTTATTAAATAAATGATTTGATTTATTTAATAAAGAAGGAATATGTTAGATTAAATCAAATAAGGTTTAATTTATTTAATTTAATAAGAGGACTTTAGAGATTTTAATTAAATAAAATGATTCATTTAATTGAACAGAGATGTAAGGTTAATTAAATTAAATTGATTTAATTTAATCACTGAGAAAGGAAGACTTAATCCAATAAATAGTGATTTATTGAGTTAAAAGATAGAAAGTGATGAAATGCTGAGAATGTGATTTAAGAGGAAACATTGTTAGTAATCGGGATCAGGTGTGCCAAAATGAGCTTGTAAATTTTTCATGTCTACAATCACGAATGATGGCATTGTTGATGCTAAACACATACATACTGGACTAGTTATAACACTTAGAGGATACAACCAAAATGCAGACATGATAAACAGTCTAGATCAAACGGCTAATTATGTCCAGAACTCGCAACAAAGACCCCAAAGGAGATTTCCTACGTGTGAATTTACACCTTTAGGGCAACCAATCGAGGTAGTTTTCAAAGAATTGGTCAAACATAATCTCATCAAACCTTTGGAACCAAGAGAGTATGATCCTGGGCAGTTCAAACCTTCATGGTGGGACGATAACGCTTTCTGTGACTATCATCGAATGAAAGGACACAACCTCCAACAATTTTTTCAATTAAAGAATATCATTCAAGACTGTTGAAAATAGATCCATAGAAGTAAACGGGCTGAAAAATACTAAAAAAGGTGATCATAAGGTCTTCATAGATCCATTACATGACCACAAAAAAGGAAACGCCTCTAGTTCGGGAACCAGGAACAATCCCTTTGCCAATTACACCAACTCCAAATATGACTATGGGAAAGGAAAGACCATATATAGCCTTCAAGCCACAAATGAACATGTTGATATTGTCATCATTAAGAAGCATCCAGAATGTAATGTGAACACACGCAGGACTAAAATAGTTATTCCAAATCCTTCTTCTAAACCACCTACACAGAGGCCTA
>CM021103.1:260763438-260908547 GCA_007115665.2 Sequoiadendron giganteum
GTTGAGTAGGAGGAAGAATAAAATATGAGAGAATATTTTAAAAAAGGCTTAAAAGTTGAAAGAGATAACAAGCCTTTCAAAATAGGACCTATTCAAGAAACTAAAATATTTCTCCAAATATTAGAATAAATAGAAAATAAAATAGAAAATAAGGCTAGAAGTTTAAAATATAAAAAAAATGAAAAAAATGAACATTGGGTACTACTAGATGTTAGACTTAATGGGGGGTTGTTAAATGATGAATCACTCAAACTAGGGGATACCATTAATAATTCCAAGAGGAATTTAGGAAGAATTAGGAGAGATTGAATTCATGAAATACTATATTATATTTCTCTATCTAGTTATATTACCAAATATCCCTTGGCACATGGATGAATGCAAAACTGAAATTCATGGGTATTTAAATAAAATAATATTTTTAGGTGATATAAATGTATGAAGACACTAGAGATCCATTCACAATTTTTTTGATTTAGAATAGTTTGTATATAATATGCAGAGAAAGAAGAGCTCATCTTATAAGGAAATGGTTGATCCATTAAAATGCCCTTAATTTTTGGTACCAAAGGAGGATTCCAAGAGGAAATATATACCAAAGATGAAGGTGTAGAGGATGAAGAAAGAGTTCAAAGAGATTTGAACTTTTTTGATCATTCTAACATCATTCAAAGTGTTTGAATATGGTTCTTGACCAACCCATAGACCATCCAATCATCTAGATAGAATTCTAAGGATTCATGAATGAAGTCTTTGAATGCATTAACCATTATTTGGTTATATATATTTAAAGCATTCTTTAATCCAAAAGGAATTCAAAGGTGTACATGAATGAACCCCATTCTATAGCAAAAGGTATTTTTGGTTGATACTCTTCTCTGATTTTGACCTAATGGTATTTGAATAATCCATGGGTGAATGAGCATATTTTTCTACCTACAACTAATTCCAATATTTATTTTGTAAATGGGGTAAGGAAATGGTTGTGACTACACACTTTATTAAGTTCTAGAAAATCACATACATCCTTATTTATCTAGTTTTATTGTTTTGAATGATCATAGGACTAATCCAGCCTAGATCTTCACCTGGTTTGATGATCTTGGTTATGAGAATTTTATCCAATTCACTCTTCACTTTTTTCTTTATATTTGGGTTGAGTCAATATGGCCATTTTTTGTGGTTTAGCTCCTTTTTTTGGTTGGATTTACATGACTCCTACTTCCTCTTTGATACCTTTCATTTCCATGAATGTTCGAGGAAATAAATCTTCATACTCAAACATAATTTCAATTACACTTGCAACTACGTGGTCATCCCATTAATTGCCAATTTTAGCCAGTTTATGGTTTTTTGTAGATGCTATGTTTTATTCCCTTATCTTGAGGGGTTGGTTATAATATTGATCTTTGTACTCATTATATAATTGTATTTCCCCTTTTCCTTCCAATACCTAGATATCTAGTTTAGGATCTTGATCTTCCTCTTACTAATGTGAGTCATATCATATTTTTTTGAAAATTTATTTTTTTGTCCCTCCATTCTATTAGTTTCATACCATGCTTTGTTCTAGGAGGTGGTGGAGTTTGTGTAAATACTTGGATGTTTTTTATTAGGGGAAAACAGGTTTTGATGGACCCTGAAACCCATTACAAACAGGTTTTGAAGGGACCTAAAACTCAACCAAGAAAAGCATGTTGCTAAAAAGAAAATCCATAGACCAACAATAGCCCATCAACAACCAGCTAGGAAATAAGAACCACCTGAACCAGCCAGGAAACCATCAGCTTGTAATAGCCATAATGCAACATAACACTTTGCAACAACAAAAACTGAACCAACTAGGCAACCATCAACATGTAATAGCCAAACTACAATATAATACTTTGCAGTAGCAAACCAATAGATCTAAACTCCCCACCTCAATAGGGAAGTTAAAAATAAAAACTAAACACTAAAGAGCATCAACCTTCTCATAGCACCAACTAGCCTGAAACACCAATCCAACCTCCACCTCAATAGGAGAAGATTCCCTTCTATAGGAGAGGATGAAATGAGAACCTTTTCCATAGAGCATAGATCTTCCCACCAAATCCACAACACCCCTCTCCACCTCAATAGGAGGGGGCTCCACCTCAGAAGGAGTAGTCTCCACCTACATAGAAGACATCAATTATAGAGCTTGATAGAAAGCAGTTACTCCCATAGAAATGATAGAAATAAAATCCTATGGCATAGCAACAAATTGGAGCTTGAAAGTAGAAAAACAATACTCCTCATCCAATAGCCTTGAAAGAAGATACTTCTAATCTATTAGCATAAACATTTGAAGAAACTCAACTGACTAGAAGAATGAACCTGCAACCTGCAAAATGAACTTTAAAGCCCAAAAAGGGGAAAAATAGAGCTCAACATACAAAACTAGGTCTAATAGAGAGACAACCCAGACACAATAGGAACACCCAAAGGAGGATCAATCCCCATCAACAAAAAAGGCATTAAAGCATAGAAGAGGATCCAAAACACAATATCAAATAACAAAACCCTCTTAAACCGAGAAGAGAGGCAAAGGGAGACACCTCTAACACCCAAGAAAAGACCAAGCCACTACTCTAGTAGACTAACGAGGAGCTACTTGAAGACATAAACAATAGAGGCAAGAAGTGAACCAACCCAAAAACAAAGAACAATAGGGGAAAAAAAGAGAGCACCCCCATATCCACTCACCAAATAGAAAAACTCCTCAAAACCCCACACAAGAGGCCATGCAAGAAAAGAGGAAAACTAGAACAACAACCACCAACCATTCAACACAGAAAGGACATACCCCACCCTTGCCACAAAAGGTTACGCAGCACCAAGGAGAACCATAGGAGGAAGCCACGAATGCCCTCAAATCCAATAGCTACCCATGAGCAATCAAAGACAACCCTTAGAGAAAATCCAACAGAAAGATGGGCGGTAAACAACTGAGGCACACACCCCAGTTGAAAAAGACCACCAAAAGTAAGGTTTACAGAGGTAAGAGATGCCACCAGAAATCCCTCAACCACATCAACATCATCTTCCCCATTAGAATAAGACTCCTCCTTAGAGGTGCCATCTCTAGAATTTAAACTCCCATTGCAACTGCTACTCTCGCTCATCGCTACTACTTCCCCACCTTACTATGATGTTATTGCACATGTGAAGACTTGGATGTTAGTGTCTTCTACTGGTTTGAATATAGTTTCTTTCATTCAAATTAATGTGGTATGAATATTCTCACCCTCATCCCAAAAGGAGAAGGTATGAATGAAATATTTTTTGAGTTCTTGCCACTATTTTTTTTAGTTCTCCTTTCTTGATTGATATGCCATGTTTGTACTATTACTGTCAAGGTCTATTAGAATAGTTGTATGTATAATTTGACATCATATTGTCTTTGTCCCTTCAAGGTTATGATACATATTTGTAGATTCTCTTCTGGGGTGATTGATTCATTGAACGTTGGTATTATATTATCCTCTTCTTGTAAATACCTTATTCTAATAAGGGTTTTAAAGTCATGTCATCAAGGAATAGTGTCTTGATGTGTTCTCGATGTGTTCTCCACTAGCATATGACATTGCAAACTAATGTATCATGTAGTGTGGTAATCCACAAGTCCTCTTTTGCAAATGTTTTCTCCATTTCTTCCAAGTGGCCTTTTAAATCACCTAATCTTAAAAACTAGGGTAGTTTGATGTATGAAATACCCCTTTGAATATTTTTTATTGGTTTTTTACTCTTGGGAACAAGAGCTATACTATCAGTTGCTCCTTCTTCTGATCTTTGTGGTATATTATCATTATTTGTGATACTTTGTGGTACATTATTTAGAATGTTTAAATACCATAACTTGACTCTTCTAAAGTCGTACACCTTCTGAGAAGCTAGCTCTAGTTCATCTTGCATCCAAGTAGTCAACACTGTTTCACTATCCATACTACCATATTCACTTTCCTAATCAATTTTTTCTTTGGCATTCAGTTCCTCAAGTATATCAATTCTAGGTTAGAATAAAATACATCAATCTTTTGTTTTCCTCCTCGTCTTCTTCCAAGGTAATATATTCTACATATGATTTATTTGTATCTTCTTCTAGGGCTATGTGGACCACTTTATTGTAATTTTCAAAGGACAACTCTTCTTTTTTGGAGTCCACCATTCTATTAGCATTGACAAAATATTGTAGCCCTAATAAGGCCCTATATGTATCAAAAGGTTATTTCATTGCTATTACCTAGAAGTTCACTAACAACTTAATTCTCTGAGCATTTAATTATACATTCTTCTGGGTGCCTATGGTCTACATGGATGAGCCATCACCTACACTAATGTGATAGAGGGTATTGGTCAACCTAGGCTTTCCTAGTTTTTCCCATGCATATTTTGGTATCATATTAATACCTACCCCCAAATCTATCATTATCTTCTTGAACTTATGGTGATTGATTTGTGTTGTAATCATTAATGGTTTATTTTTCCATTCTCGTTTGTTTTTGTACTCTTCAGACCTATGGTTGGTTATTTTATTTTTTGTTTCAAGACTTACAAAATTGTTCTAATTTCTCTAAGAGGTTTTTCTATTGTACCATTGTTGTGAGTTCCTTTAATGTAGTAACTTTTTCTTTGAAAAAATAGCTTCTTTGTTCATTTTATTGTTGGTTAATTACTATTTTTGTATTTTCACTAATGCTATTGTGTTCTTGCTTCCTAGGTAAGAATTGGTTTGTCTCTTCCTCTTAATCAGTAGTGTCTATGATGACTTGTTTATTCTTGGTGGTATTAGTCTCTTAGCAGGTGATGATCACAAAATTAATATTTTATTTTTTTGTATTTTAATTTTTGTTATTCAATATTTTTTCCCTTTTGTAGATGTATCTGATAACCAATTTTCCTATTTTTGACATCTATTTTCTCCTTGTAGTGAATTTATTGGTATCTTTCTCATTTCTTAGTAACATTAATCCAAAGTGGAGGATGATAATAGAGGATTCATTATATTGGGTAGGATGAGATTTTGAAGATTGTTGTGGTGTCATTAATTTTGAAATATTGATTTTATCTTCAATTGAAGATAGATTAGGGAAGGTTAGAAAGATTAAGATTTTGAAGAGGAAATACCCCATGCCTATGAACAAGGGAAATTAGTGAATGTGTAGCGTTTCTAGTGAGGAGATGATAGGGGATTTCACAGAATTTATGGAAAAGGATATCAAGAACCTTGAGTTGTGGGATTGGGTGGTTTACATTTGGGAGTTGGCAAAGGAGATAAATGGAGCTCCTAGTGTTGGTATTTGGTTTCCATGGATAACCTTCTATTGTATCCTGTTCATACATAGAGACACATTAATATTTTTCTTGTGACCTAAACATTAAGCTATGTATCCACACTTTCAAATGTTGTTGAGTCCTTTCTTCTTCATGCCAACATTGAAGATGTAGTGCATCAGTCATAAGTCTACTTTGATTTTTTTTTGGACCACCTTCATGCAATGAAGAGGTAAAAAAAGTGTCTACATGTAGTTGAGGAAATCACTAAAGGTGTGAAGGTTAACCTTCTTGTTGACACCATTTTGGCCTTTTTTAGATTGTTGTGATGAAAATTATTTAGATGATCTTGTTGAAGTCTCCCCTAACAATAATTTTGTGTCTTGTGCTAAATAAAATAAAAAGGGTAAAGGATGGGGTTTTGAGGCCTATGTAATTTGCCTCCGCCATGGATGATATCATGTCTCCCTTTTGTGTCTATATTTTGGAGAGGACAATAGTTCAAAACTATGGGGGTTGAGGTATTGGTGGGTATGGTATGATATCTATGACTGGTCTAGTTAGTTTTATATGGATTGTATTAGAAGTATATGCACAATATTAATGGAATATAACATTTATTGGTTATTATGGGTTGTATCTCATTGATCTTCTATATAGATGGTTGATAGTGGGCTTGGTGGTTGTTAGCCACTAGCATGAACATTGTAAAAAAAAATACTAGTATAGATATCTTATATACATATATCTAGAAATCATAGAGAGATGTTAATTTGGAATTATTTTATTTACTTAAGAGATTTTATTTTCCTATACCTCAAGACTATTACCTCTAATATTTTTTTAATATTTACTTTATAATTATTCATATTTTCTACTATATTTATATGTGACTTAATGTTTTATTTATGAAGTACACAAAATGTATTTTAAATATTCAAAATTTTAGATACTATTTTATTTAATATCTATATATTTAAATGAATAGTATGCAATCTAGAATAAATAAATGAATATTTTTTATATATTTATTTTAAAAGTATTATTTATTATTTTATTTACAGAGTCAATTTACTATTTTATTTATTAAAATATATAATACTTTTATTAAAATAATTTTATTCATTATATTAAATAAACATTACCGTATACATAAATAAGTAAATTTATATAGTTAATAATTTCTTTATGTTAGTGGTACATATTATTTGTTTTGTATTTTTATTATTTTTATATGTCAATTTTTTAATATTATTAAAATATTAATAATGAATAGTTTTTTATGAAAAGTAATGTCTTCTCGTACATCTTTTTGTTTTCAATCAAAATTGATATATAAATGTAGAATATTGATCATTCTTTACAAACAAAATAAAAAAATTGATAGAAAATAGAGAGAGCATGGTAACAATGAATACAAAAGAAATCGGTAAGAACAATTAGAAAATTTAACTTTATGTATAATTTTTTAAAAATATAATTTTTTATTTATTTTTATAATTTATATATTTATGTATATAAATAGTAAATAATATAACTTTATAATAATAACATAATTTTTAAATAAATAAAATATTTTTTCTTATTTAGAAATTCATGTATATATAAAATATATTTATTATATAAATTTTCACCATCAATGACTGAACCCCTAAACCTGCAAATGCACAAAGACAACAAACATTGTTAGTGTTAGATCTAAATGCATGCAAAGAGTGAAGGATTCCCCATGAAATCCACCTATTTAAACTAGTGTTAGGAAATGAAGAACAAAACTCAGATATAAAAGAAATTAAATCCTAATCTAGCCAATAGTATGATGATCTTATGGGGGAATTGGTGCAAATGGTGTGTTGCAATTGACCCTTTCCCAATTCTTATGGTTGCAATGTAGATTGATGAAGAAATGGTCAAATCTCCAAAGAGATTTGAGCATAACCTTGGTGCAAATGTGAAAATGTGAGATGTGCTTGGATGCAATGAGAAAAATTAATTCTCAATTGAAGAGAGTAACTTTGCATGTGAATTGTGGATGAGATGGATTTGAGTATAGTAAGTTTACTCAAATTGTGGATGTTTGAATGAGAGGAAGAGTCTCTCATTTATAGATTCCCAAGTTGGAAGAATGAGGGATTTGGATGAATGTGGGATCATTCAACATCCAATGGCAGAGTGCCACTTGTCAAGATGTGAATGGTTGAGGAATGAGCACATTTTGGTCAATGTGCATGATAAATGCCATTGGATTCAAATTTGAATTTTGAATGTGACATGTTGGAGGGAGAAAGAAATAGAGTTAATGTCACTTGGCTCAATGCACAATGACATGTAAGAGGCATTGAATGCCTTTTTGCAAGGACCAAGCCCATTTGGCCTTTTTGAATTCAAATGAAGGAATATTCCCTTTTGATGCTTTGTGAGGGTAAATAGAGAATTAAATAAATCAAAGTAATTGATTTATTGTGCAAGTTGCATTCTCTAGAGAATTTTAATGAGAGGGGTTAACTTAATCAAGGTTTTGATTAATTTAATGAAGAATTAGGTGATGTGGCAATTTAGACTTAGATTTATGAATTGATTTAAGTCAAGAATTGAGAGGAAATGATTTATTAAATAAATGATTTGATTTATTTAATAAAGAAGGAATATGTTAGATTAAATCAAATAAGGTTTAATTTATTTAATTTAATAAGAAGACTTTAGAGATTTTAATTAAATAAAATGATTCATTTAATTGAATAGAGATGTAAGGTTAATTAAATTAAATTGATTTAATTTAATCACTGACAGAGGAAGACTCAATCCAATAAATAGTGATTTATTGAGTTAAAAGATAGAAAGTGATGAAATGCTGAGAATGTGATTTAAGAGGAAAAGTCATTAGTAATTGGGATCAGGTGTGCCAAAATGAGCTTGTACATTTTCCATGTCTACATTTTTCCCCTCTTTCAAGCAATGTACTTGTTGCATTGATTCAAAGAATAAACTGTTGTGATCAAAGTTCAAAATTTTTCAATTTTTTCAGATGCCCCATTGTTGCCCCAGCGAAAGGATTATGCTAGTATACTGCCCCCTCGAGAGATCGAGCGAAAATGTATGAATTTCTGATCGAGATCATGATAAACTGCAAGAGGAGTGGTTCTATTGATCAGAGGATGAAATATAGTTCTTTGATGTAGACAATTCTGATGATGTATAGACAGTCATTAGCCATGGGTAGCTTCATGTATATTTTGATAAAAGAACACACCAACTTTAGATAGAAATGTTAGTAAAGATAGAAGAATAAGATGAATAAGATGGATGGAAGGAGGATCCACAGAAGTTCACATTATTACCGATGATGATGATGTATTGCTAGGAATTGGGATTTTCAAAGGGCCAATTGCTTTATATTTGATAACACACATAGGCACGATGCATCAAGGTATAAAGGACCACGGTGGCGTTGTACCTAGTGTGATGGAATCTAACTCAACAATCATATAGGAGTGCTCTTGTTCACACTTGACATACAGAAACCTTGCTAGGACGGACCCAACAAAGCAAGTATTCACCAAATTATTTTACAAGAGTATCCAACAAGCACATCAGATAAAAAAGATAATGATCTTTGCCCCATTCCTTTCTCTCTAAACCTATTTTGTCTAGGCATCATTGAGAGGTCCTTGGAATGAGCACAAAATAAGATAAGTCAAAAAGACCAAGATAAAGTAAACAAACAAGCCAATGTTCTTCATACCGCTAGCCAAGGCTAAACTATTGTGGGGAACCTGATGCTTATGTCCATCATAGGAAAGCTTCATCCTAGGACATGTAGTGATCAGGGTTTTAATGGGACTGATTGGGTGATAAGCTATTGATACTTTGAGTTGACCAACTTGCTTGCTTACTGACTTAGACTTTCAAGACTTTTGATGATTTAGGCGTTTACTTTGGAACCTGCTAAACTTGCTTCTGACTGACTCACCAAAGGGTGATAGCGACGATTGAATTTATTATGAGTGAGACGATCATGAGTGAAAGCAAGATGAAATGGATGCACCATTTTGGGTTTTTAGATATTTTGCGGCTATTTTTTGTATTTTCACATTTTTTCAATGTTTTTGGTATTTTCAATATTTACGACAAATAGACTAACTTAAAGACCTAACCTAGGGGTCTCGGGAGCTCATCCATAGATGAGATTTGCCTACGTTATATACACAAAGACCACGTAGTTCAACTGATGACAACTAACTTGAATAGATGGACAAACAGATTGCCACTTTATTGCTTAAAGGACTGACTTAAGATGCAGACTGGATGGGCAAACAAATTACCAATGTGATGGACGCCTAAGGACTCACTCTAACTGTGTCGAGGGATGATCAAATATCAACCTTGCCTACGTTCAAGCTTAGAGATGACATAGTTCGACTAGGTGAAATATTGACAAGACTGAATGATGAATTTTTTAAAGATTTTCTGATATTTCGACATGTTTTTGGATTTTTGGGTGATTTGAATGTTTTTTTTTTTCGCATGATTTTGACGATTTGTTTATGGATATGCATGATGATATTAGTGCTCTATTTTGAGATTTTGTTGAAAACCAAGCTTAATGTTGATCGATTGGATTGATGGATTGATAGTTTGACTAAGTGTGTTAAGTCAAACAAAAGTGATAATGCACTTGTAAAATCTAGGAAGTTGTGTTATCCTAGAGTAAACTCGTACAAAAAGGATAATTTGGCTAGGTGTGTTAAGCCAAACGAGGTGATTATGGATTTTGATAATTTGGCTAAGTGTGTTAAGCCAAACAAAGATGATAATGAACTTGTAAACCTAAGGAAGTTGTGTTATCCTAGAGTAAGCTTGTTCACAAGATGATAATCTGACTGTGTGTTAAGTCAAACAAGGTGATGATTGATTGGATTCAATTGATCAAGATCGATGAAGCTTGATTTGGAACAAAATTGTTTTGATGGTTTGATGTGACACAGATGTACACATTAGACGCGACTGATATTGATTATTGGATTGATGTTCGACGAAAGATAAAGCTTTATAAGGAATGTCTTCTTGTCAAAATATGCCATGGGCTAGTGATTTGGATTTGGCGGCTCACAAATTCCTTGACCAATTTGATTTTATGTTTTCTAATGTTCAGATCACCACATAAGTTGGTGGATATATAGCAAGATTTATTCCTAAAGCAAGATCTAAATATCTACCCCCAGTGTCTAGCAATGTATGGAATGCCATGGGTGGATTCTTGGATAGACTGATGGATAAATGAATATGGATCATCTTGTGATAGGATAAGGTGTTCAAAATGTGGATGTGCCTTTGGATAGTGGTTCAAGGTTCAGATAGTGTTGGGTAGGATGGGACCAATGAAAATGACCCATGTCAAGATGTTTACCGTAAGCAAGTGTAAAGTGTGCATCAAAATTTGCCAAGATTAAGATAACTTGGAGTATGTATGCAGCTGGATGAAAATGGATTGGATGATATGATCGAAATGTTGGCTTTATTATGGATGCGATAAGATGCTTTTTCTTGAACTGGCGCACATAGATGGTCGATTCTACACATGATGCCTGTTTGCCAGGTTTTCATTATGGTACCTGTCCAAAGTACCACCGAAGTGGTTTTCACTATTGGACAATTTTTTTCTTTACTGTTTTCAAATCCTTTTTCTGATTTTTTTTGGATTTTTATATTTTTTGATTTTTTTGTATTTTCTGAGAGATTTTAAGCTGATGCTGAACCACCTGGTGGTGCTGATGTTGATGCTTCTATCATAGTGTGCCATCGATATCCTTCCTGAAGAAGCTATCTTGCCAAGATACGTGCACTTGAATGCAACTTTTGAGATCCCTAATTTGCTTTGTTGATATCGGAGTTAACTCTATTCTTGTGCGCACATCGCGATAGAGTGCCTTCTAAATCCTTATGGTGAAGGGTTGTTGCCAATACATGGTCAATGTGAGAATTGGATATTATGCGTGGAGGCAGGAATGGTGTGTGTTTAGGAATAAAAGATGGATTGGTTGATAGTTTGGAACCTTTGAGTGTCCAAACTTGGGAAGATGAGCAATAATGAGTGGATACGGAAGTGTGCTTGGAATTAGGACCAACTGCTTGATACACTTTGTATATCACTTTAGAAGCATGCTTTTTCTTTTGTGGACATCTTTGATGGATACTTTCCCCTTTTTTATTTTTCCCCATAGTTTCTTAAACTAATGGAGTTTGATAGGGATAAACTTTCTTTGTATTCTTTGGTATCCATATGTATTTGATTTGTCTAATATGATTCTTAGCTTCTTTTTCTTTGATAACATTCTTCATGCTTCGATTCAAGTCTTTCTTTCAACGTTGGTCCCAATTCATGGATGGGGTGATGGGTGGATGAAGATTCATGACGTGGTTGGTTGTAGTATTGGCATTTGTTTCATCATAAGGATTATTTGTGCCCCCTATGTTGATGTTTGCTTGAGACAAAGTTGCCCCCAATATGGTGATAGTATCACTGATATGTTTATATCCCTTTATTTCCAAATAACCAAGGCCTTGATGCTTAGGATTGCCAAAAATATGCACTGGTTCTAGGATACCCTATTCATGTAGGCCTAATCCTCTGCCTTGATAATTCATTTGTTGAAAAAATCTATTTTTAATAGGATATGATTTACCTTGGAAACAAGGTGTTGCTCCTTCTTTGATCTGTGGTAGATCTTCAAAGGTCATAGCTTTTTTATTGATAAGATTATTTTCCCTTACAAAGGTGAGTGATCCAAGTTTATAAGTGATAGGATCTTCCATAAGTGGGATGAATGCCTGATTGATATCTTTAGCTTGATCTTGTGAGATATCAGATTGTAGTTCTTCTTCAAGAGGTGTTGATGATTCACTGTCCTTGTAAAAGTCTTCCTCATGATTCATTTCACAAGATGTTTATGATATGTTGTAGAAGCCTTCTTCATGACCCATTTCTGATATGTCTCTGCATTTCTCTATATCTTGATCATGTGTACAAATGTTAAGAGTAGGAGACTCTTGTTTTGAATGATGATCATCTATAGGTCCATCCAAAGAAAGCATCTCATGGGTAGATGGAAGAGTATGTGCTATGCAAATATGGTCATCATTTGCAACATCTTGTATAGATAGGAGAGTTCCCATTATATCATTGTAGTAGCTTGGAGATACAAATTCTCGATCTTGAATGATTTCAGAATTGCTTTTGACATGCTTTGGATCAAGTTCTTGACATGGGTCAATTTCAAAGAATGGATTGCTTTCTTGGATATCTTCACTAGGCATAGGAAGTTTCTCAAATGTTATGAGGTCAAAATATGTCCATATGTTTTGGAAAGGATCATTGCTAGACCTTGGTGAAATATGTTCAGCATGCTTTGGAGTGAATTCCTGAGATATGTCCTCTAACTTATTAGGTGATGTAGAGACATTTTCAACATTATCATTGGTCAAAGGATCTTGATCATCATTTTGAATGATTGTGGTGAGAATCATTTGCAAGATTTGTTGTGGGAGTAAAGCCTGCGTTTTCTACTGAGCCAACAACGCTTGTTGTTGGTCATGGTTTTGTGCCAATAATGCCTTTTTTTGGGCTTGTTGTTGAGTTGCTTGTTGATGGAGTGCTTGCAATAGTGCCCAAAATTGTGCTTGCTCCTATTGAGCCTGGTGCTGGGCTACTTGAGTCATTTGTGCTTGCTGAGTAGCTAGCTGTGTAGCTTGTTGGGTTTGGAGATCCTTTTTATGTGAAGCTTCTTGAGCGGCTTGCAACATGATGGAGAATGAATAGGTCGTGTTGTATTTTGGCGGTGGTGGTGGTGGTAGTGGAATGAGAATGGTGTTGATTGTTGGGGTTTCTTGGATGGTTGCCACCTTTTGTTGCGATATTGTTGGCAAAATGAGATGATTTGGTATGATGTTTTAAGTTTGCATGATAGATTGAAATTGAACATTGTTGTGGTTGGGAATCATATTGCCTTGATTTAGGTAACTTTGATTTTGCATGGTGTTACCTTGACTTGAATCAACATATGGAGTTGCCAATATACTGCTAGGATTTTGAACAACATTAGGGGGATTTGCAAACATGTCTATCCCAAAGTTCACCAAGTATGGATTTGAAATGGTCATGTTTGGTAAAGTTGCACTTGGTATGCATGGATTTGGTGGGATAATGTTTTTTGGAAAACTCGTGCATTGAGTGTTTGGTTAATGGATTTGCAGATTTGGACTTGGATTTAAATCTATCATTGGAAAAGGTGTTCCAAAATTTAGATTGGGCATACTCACATTCATTGTACCATTGAGGTTTGGAGGCAATAATGATGCCATGTATAAATGTGAGTTTCGATAATCAATTGGCATTGTGAGACTTGGATAGGTTGGTTGACTCAAATTGCTCATGATGTATGAGTCAATTTTGAATTCCATGTTTTTCTTGTGTTGTGATCTTGTTGCAAGAGTAAACCTCTAAGGTGTTTAGGACCAATGATGAGATGGATGATGAAAGGGTGAGTGATATGGGTGTTTGAACTTTTAGGAACTTTGGATCAATGCTAGAATTTAGGAATTGATTTGATTTGATAGTTTGGCTATGTGTGTTAAGCCAAACAAGAAGATGGTAAACTTGTAAACCCTAGGAAGTTGTGTTATCCTAGGGAAAACTCGCATAAAGAATGAATTGGCTAAGTGTGTTAAGCCAATCAAAGTGATCATGAAATAGTAGACCTCAGGAAGTTGTGTTATCCTAGAGGAAAATTTGTTCAAGAAGATTGATAATTTGACTAGGTGCATTAAGTCAAACAAGGTGATTTTGATTTTCCGAAAGTCTAGCATAAGTGATGTTGCAAAGTTCCAAAAGTTGTTGGTGAGATGGAAATTTGATTGATGTTTGGATGGATGAAGTGTTGATTTTGATCCTAGATGACCCTATGAGGACCTACTTACAAGACCAAGGTGATGAAGAACATGCTTTTCCCTAGAAGTAATTCAAACCAAAAGACCAATGGCTACATGGATACCAAATGAATCAAAAGGGACCAAGCACATGTGTGGTTCAATTGTCTTTCATCTTGTTTAGGTTTGATTCTTTTTACCACAAACACTCTTTTGATTATGCTTTTCAAATTGAATGTCCAATACCCTAATTTTCTTTCATCCCACAAAGTGCATTATGTGGAAATCAAGAAAAATCAAGGCAAAGGTTTCCTATGTTTAACCTTATCGAAAACAAATGATCATAAATTCCAAGCACTTAGAAATCTCTAAGGATATAATCCCTAGGGAAAGCAAGAGTGCCTAAATTCGTCAAGAGTATTTGTTTCTCACAAGGGGTTTGAAATTTGAAGGTCTTTGTGAATGTTTTTTTTTCAAATGTTTTCAAGATCAAGCAATGTATTCCTTCCAAGCACTTTTACACTCCTAGGATGATGAGGCAATACCTTGTTGGGTTCCCACTTGGATAAATCTAGCTACGCATATCTTGTGCGAATGGCTAAATGCTTGACCACACTGGCTCTCCTCCACGACACTCACTTATTCGGGTCAGCCAAGCATTAGTACCCATAAATCTCCCATGGCATACTTTCCATTTCCACAACAAGACCGCATATATAATGTGGGGCGGCTTCAAAGGACATAACTTTTTGCACCAACAAGATAGACAAGGTTTTGGCCTTTTTCTAAACAAGGGGTTCTAATTCAGGCATTCCGTTCATGGGGGATTATCCAACATTGGTGAGAGTCCATTGTTGTCCATCTCATCGGAATAATCCTCGTGATTCTTGAACTTTCCTCAAGAATCCACACTTATATACCAGTTGAAAGTTGCTTGGCTTTAGCGTGTTCCCGGTTGGGTCATTCCCTTGGGTGATTACTTTTTCCCACAAGGCAGGCCCTCTAAGATAAACAAAAGCGAGCTAACATATCCCGTCGTTCACACAACCTTTGTTGAAAAACAAAGGGGAAAACCTCCGCAATATGTCATGCTCACACTCGCATGTTTTGTTCAATTTTAAGTGCCCAAATCGAAATGTGGAGGCAATCTTTTTAACAAGTTAATATTACCAAAATGTTTTTGATTCTGAAGATCGCAATGAAGTGTGAGAGAAGTGCATACACATTTTAGATAATATTAATTTGTAAAAAAGATTGCAAAACATGGAAAACACTTGTTCATTTTATACCTCAAAGCAGTGATGAGTTCATTTTAAAAAGCACCAAATGAGATGTGAAATTTGCCTTGTCCAATTTTAGCCCAAATCAAAATCTATTAAATGTCTAAGGTTCTTTTTAGCCCCTTGGCAACTTTTGAAAAGAAATTTAATTGTTCTTTTTAGAGCCCAATGGAAATTTAGTGTCCTAAGATCAAAGATTTTTAACAAATTTCTTAAAGAGTGTTGAAGAACACTTTAGTGTTTAAAAACACTTTGTAAAAAAGCATGGTGTCATAATAAAAAAATTGCTTGTTCTTTTGAAACCCAAAGTAAATCTAGTGTTGCTAAAGCATGAAAGTAACAAATCCTTAGAAATGGATTATAAGTTCTCCCCAAAAGTGTTTAAAAACACTTGATACAATGATATGATGAATTCATAAAAACCCTTGACCTTTTTTTTCTTTCCTTCACTTTTGAGCAAAAAATTTCCTTTTTAAGCAAATGTCAACAATTTTTAGATTTTTCCATTTTTTGGTAATTTTGCATCTATGACTTTGAGAGTCCTATTTTTTTCCAAAATATTTCTAAAACTAAAGTAGGATGAATTGCCAATTAAATTTTGAAATTGGAAACATGGACTTTGAGTTATTGATAGAAACAACTTTCAAAAAACTAGGAAAATACTTTAAAATGTCATTTTGAGGGCCAAGATCAAAGTTTGAAGCCCCGAAAATGTGCCAAGATGGCATCCAACCCATTTAGATGGTTGCCAAATCACTTGCCACCTCATAAAGAAATCACTTGTAAAATTTCAGCCAAAACCCACATCCGAGTCAAAAGTTATGACCTCAGGAAGTTGTTGCATCACAAGAAAAAAAGTTTAAAATATCAGAAAACTCAGGAGCGGTGCAATTTGCAAAAGTGACGGAGTTTGGAGAAAGCAGCACTATATAGCGTCGTGCGGTTGAATTTGTGTGACACTCTTCAGAAATAGAGAGTGCAAAAGCGGCGCGATAGAGGCAAGCGACGAAGTTTGAAAAGCGGTCGAGTTTAAAAATTCAAATTTTCCAAGCGAGAAAGCAGGAGTGGCGGAGTTTGGAGGACACGCAGCATGATATAGGGCCATGACATTGAAAGCAATGCAATATGGCACCGCATGGTGTAGTTAGGAAATTTAAAAAAATAGGTGGGGAGAATCCGCGGTGAAGTTTGAAAGTTTTGTGCGGTTTGATATAGCACCACGCCTGTAAAAGCGGTGCAATATTGCACCGCGACTCTGGAAGCGGCACAATTTTCCTGTGTCCTGCAAAAAAAAATGTTAAAAACAAGGAAATTTTAAAAAAACGTGATTAAAAGCTTGAACTACCCTCCTTCTAGCGCCAAAATGTGAACCCCTAAACCTGCAAATGCACAAAGACGACAAACATTGTTAGTGTTAGATCAAAATGCATGCAAAGAGTGAAGGATTCCCCATGAAATCCACCTATTCAAACTAAAATTAGGAAAATGAAGAACATAAAACAATAAATTAAACTAAATCCTAATTAAGTCAATAGATTGATGATCTTATGGGGGAATTGGTGCCAATGAGGTGTTACAATTGGCCCTTTCCCAATTCCTATGGTTGCAATGTAGATTGATGAAGAAATGGTCAAATCTCCAAAGAGATTTGAGCATAACCTTGGTGCAAATGTGAAAATGTGGGGTGTGCTTAGATGCAATGAGCAAAATTAGTTCTCAATTGAAGAGAGTAACTTTGCATGTGAATTGTGGATGAGGATAAATTTGAGTATAATAAGTTTACTCAAATTGTGGATGTTTGAATGAGATGAAGAATCTCTGATTTATAGATTCCCAAGTTGGAAGAATGAGGGATTTGGATGAATGTGGGATCATTCAACATCCAATGGGAAAGTGCCACTTGTCAAGATGTGAATGGTTGAGGAATGAGCACATTTTGGTCAATGTGCATGATAAATGCCATTGGATTCAAATTTGAATTTTGAATGTGACATGTTGGAGGGAGAAAGAAATAGAGTTAATGTCACTTGGCTCAATGCACAAGGACATGTAAGAGGCATTGAATGCCTTGTTGGAAGGACCAAGCGCACTTGGCCTTTTTGAATTCAAATGAAGGAATATTTCCTTTTGATGCTTTGTGAGGGAAAATAGAGAATTAAATAAATCAAAGTAATTGATTTATTGTGCAAGTTGCATTCTCTAGAGAATTTTAATGAGAGGGGTTAACTTAATCAAGGTTTTGATTAATTTAATGAAGAATTAGGTGATGTGACAATTTAGACTTAGATTTATGAATTGATTTAAGTCAAGAATTGAGAGGAAATGATTTATTAAATAAATGATTTGATTTATTTAATAAAGAAGGAATATGTTAGATTAAATCAAATAAGGTTTAATTTATTTAATTTAATAAGAGGACTTTAGAGATTTTAATTAAATAAAATGATTCATTTAATTGAACAGAGATGTAAGGTTAATTAAATTAAATTGATTTAATTTAATCACTGAGAAAGGAAGACTTAATCCAATAAATAGTGATTTATTGAGTTAAAAGATAGAAAGTGATGAAATGCTGAGAATGTGATTTAAGAGGAAACATTGTTAGTAATCGGGATCAGGTGTGCCAAAATGAGCTTGTAAATTTTTCATGTCTACAATCACGAATGATGGCATTGTTGATGCTAAACACATACATACTGGACTAGTTATAACACTTAGAGGATACAACCAAAATGCAGACATGATAAACAGTCTAGATCAAACGGCTAATTATGTCCAGAACTCGCAACAAAGACCCCAAAGGAGATTTCCTACGTGTGAATTTACACCTTTAGGGCAACCAATCGAGGTAGTTTTCAAAGAATTGGTCAAACATAATCTCATCAAACCTTTGGAACCAAGAGAGTATGATCCTGGGCAGTTCAAACCTTCATGGTGGGACGATAACGCTTTCTGTGACTATCATCGAATGAAAGGACACAACCTCCAACAATTTTTTCAATTAAAGAATATCATTCAAGACTGTTGAAAATAGATCCATAGAAGTAAACGGGCTGAAAAATACTAAAAAAGGTGATCATAAGGTCTTCATAGATCCATTACATGACCACAAAAAAGGAAACGCCTCTAGTTCGGGAACCAGGAACAATCCCTTTGCCAATTACACCAACTCCAAATATGACTATGGGAAAGGAAAGACCATATATAGCCTTCAAGCCACAAATGAACATGTTGATATTGTCATCATTAAGAAGCATCCAGAATGTAATGTGAACACACGCAGGACTAAAATAGTTATTCCAAATCCTTCTTCTAAACCACCTACACAGAGGCCTAAGTATAGATACAATCTCATCGATCAATTGAGCAAAAACCCCACACAAATATCTATCTTGGAACTATTGACTTTGTCACCAGAACATCGAGCCATACTTGACAAAGCATTACAAAACACTACTGTTCCCACAGACTTGGATGTCAATCGCTTCGAAGAAATGGTAGGATATTTGACCAACTCGCATCATGCCACATTTTCCCAACAAGACTACTCCACCAAAAATTCTGATCACAATGACCCATTACATCTTGAAGTCCTAGTCCATTAAACCAAAGTAAGAGGAGTCTTGGTAGACGGAGGTGCAGGTTTGAACCTATGTACCCTAAAATTGGTTAAGGCATTAGGATTCTCAGAAGACTGTGTAGACACTTCTAAGAATATAGTCATCAAGGCTTATGATGATGAGGAAAGGTCATCCAAAGGAGTTGTCACACTCCCTATCAGAATTGGCCCCGCGATCATGAACACCAGCTTCCAAGTCTTGGATCTCACCTTTCCATACAACTTGTTGTTAGGGAGACCTTGGATACACGCAATGAGAGCCATCCCTTCAACATACCACCAAAGTCTTAAGTTCCCGTATAATGGCATAGAGATCACTATTGATGGTGATCCAGATCCTTTCCAATATTGTACAAGCCTAAGGGACCTTCCACAATGACAAGTACCAGTTAACCAAGAAGCTTCATCATTTACTTTATCCCAATACGTTGACCCATCACGTCTCACTAAGTTCATTTCATTCAAACCACCATCATCCACTCCTAAAATCGAGATCCAAGACAAGGGTTGTGGCGAATATAATATAAAGGCATCATACTACGTCAGTCAACTGATTCCACCTAAGGCATATGGCCTACCCATGGCAGATAGAAGACAGTCACATTTCATATCCCCCCTACAATGACATTAACCAAATGGGGAGAGTCAAGTGAAGAAATTATGGATCAAGGTGGTTCCTGGTTATATCAAGAAGAACATGAATACCCCTCCCCGTCTATTCAAATAGCTAAGGACTAGTATGGAAAAGGCTTTAAGATAATGCAAAATGAAGGCTATGATGGGCATAGTGGGTTAGGACTATATCAAAATGGAAGGACATAACTGATCATTGTCTACCCACGACCAAAATACTTAGGGCTAGGGTGTCAACCAATTAGAATTGGGTTTCCTGGTACTTCGTCATCTTTTCAAGAGGAAGTGAGTGCTTGCGTAGACATCGAGATATCTCATGAACCACCTCCCCCAGTTTATGAAAAAACTCAAGTGTATGATGAATCCCCTTACTCAAGTGATGGTGAATGGGAATCCTTTTCATCTACTAGTACCATGAACATAGATTCCCTATTTGGAGAATTGGACCTCAACGTGAAACCTATACCAAAACAATCTAGTCCTCATCCCAAGAAACACTTTTCCAAAGAAGAATGGTAAGAGAACTATTATTGGGAAACCATTGATCATGCATCTTGGGCACCTAACAAACCATCTTCTGATAACTCAGCCCTCACTATAGTCCCACATCAGAGTATACCTACCCCTAGGAGGAAAAACAAGAAGGAGTTGGTCCAAAACTTCTGCAACCATGTCAACCATTCTATACTCACCTTATCAATAGCTACCTTTAAGAACTCTGATGATGACATTCCCCTTATATATCCTGAACTTATCAACTGGGATCAACAAGGTACACCTATCATAGATACATTTGAGAACGATGAAGCAATTGTTGAGTTCATGGGACTTAGAGAAGGCATACCAAGAGGGGATCATAAGGTAGGTTTTACCATAGACTTGGATGATAAAGCATATTTCAGGGATCTATTTACACCTCTAGTCACAAAAATGAGAATGAAAAGAGAAAAGACAATGAAAATAAAAATGATGAGTCCTTAGGTGAAAACTGAAAGGTGCCTTTGGATGATGAAAAATTCAAAATAAAGGATGTATCCGAGGGTGAAAACCTCTCTGAGGCACCCAAGGATAGAGGTTTAAATATTCTCCCCATTGAACAAGAAAATTCACTGATGCTAGTAGAAGAGGCTGTTGTAGTCAACATAGGTACAAAAGAGAATCCTCATATAGTATATTTTGCAACTTCTTTAATAGAGACAAAACAACATGAGTTTAAGGACTTCTTCAAAAAGAGATAGATAAAATTTGCATGGTCATATGCTGACATGCCTGGGCTAGATCCAGACCTAATATTGTACCATTTACCATTACAACCAGGTATTAAACTAGTCAAATAGAAGCTAAGGAAAATGCATCTGCAAATCGCTCTACTAGTGAAAGAAGAACTTAAGAAACTCTTGGATGTAGGATTCATAAGGACAATAGACTATGCAAATTGGATATCAAATCTTGTACCAGTGAATAAACCAACTAGGGGTATTCACATTTGCACTGACTTTAGAGACATCAATAAGGCATGTCCTAAGGATGATTTCCCCTTGCCGAATATCGACATGATAGTAGATCTTATAGCAAGATACGAGATGCTATCCCTCATGGATGGTTTATCTGGATACAACCAGATTAAGATAGCACCTGAAGACCAACACAAGACATCTTTCACATTTCCATGGGGCACATACTATTGGAATGTTATGTCATTTGGCCTTAAGAATGCAGGAGCCACCTACCAACGGGCAATGACTAAGATTTTCCATGACTTTGTACATACCCCCATGGAAGATTATGTAGATGACATTATAGCCAAATCAGAAATAAGGGAAGATGATTTGAAGGTTTTAGACAAGATATTCCAGAGGCTAGAGAATTACAACGTCAGGCTAAATCTGAAGAAATGAGTCTTTGGGGTGAAATCAGGGAAACTGTTAGGGTATATCATCTCTCAAAGAGGCATTGAAGTAGATCCAGAGAAGATAAGAGCTATCATAGAAATGCCTCCTCCAGTTAGCATTGGTCAACTCAGAACCCTACAATCGAGATTATAGTCCATTAGGCATTTCATAGTACAACTGGTAGATAAAATACACCCATTTTAGCATCTACTCAAGAAAGGAGTACCATTTGTGTGGACACCTAAATGTCAGGAAGCATTCCAGAAAATCAAGAACTATTTGCTTACTCCACCAGTCTTAATGCCACCTACAGAGGGAAAACCACTGATACTTTACATCTCAGAAACTCAGTCAGCATTAGGGGCTCTTCTCTCACAAAATGATGATCAAGGTCATGAGAGAGCAGTCTATTATATCATTCATACATTAGTGGGATATGAATTGAATTATAGCAACATAGAACATGCTTGTCTAGTGGTAGTTTTTTCTACCTAAAAAATTTGACAGTATATACTCAATTGACAAACAATGTTAATTGCAAAGATTGATCCACTTAAATACCTCCTAAGTAAGGCAACTTTAATAGGCCGATTGGCTAAATGGGTTATGATACTTAGCAAGTATGACATTCAATATGTTGAAAGGAAGGCTATAAAAGGATAGGTGATTGCAGATCAAATAGCAGATGCACCTATAAAGGTGGACCATCCATTAGTGGCAGATTTTCGAGATGAATTTCTCTTCAACATTGACATTAAAACCAAATGGAAACTATACTTTGATGGGTTACATACAAATCGTGGTTTAGGAGCTGGTATCTTATTTTTCACACCTCAAGGTGATACCATTCCCAAATCATTCAGGATTGCTTTCCCTTGTACCAACAATATAGAAGAATACAAAGCCTTAGTGATAGGCTTAAAAATGGAAGCTCAATGGAAAATTAAGAGCCTACATGTCTTTGGTGACTCTCAACTGGTAATCCGATAGGTAAATGATGATTACGAGACTAAGGATGAAAATATTGCACCTTACAAGTGAATGGCTGATAGTTTCAAATAGTATTTCAATGATATAACTTTTCAAAAAATACCACGTATCTAGAATAGAGCTACAGATGATATGGCAACCATGGGTTCCTTGTTGGATATTCTGAGTAATGTGCCTAAGTCCAAGTTTCTGGTTGAACAACTTTTGGTCCCCACTTATGATGTCCCCGATACTGCGATAGTGTGTACCATTGTTGGTCCTACATCTCCTTGGTATAAAGACATATTCAACTATCTCACTGACCAAAACTTACCCCAAGTCTTGTTCAATAACCAATTCCAGACCTTTATCTGAAAGTCAACTAGGTACACCATCATTGGAGAAACCCTGTATAGACGTACCTTAGATAATGCCCTAATGAAATGTCTCGATGTTGAGGAAGCACAAACAACTTTGCGAGTGGTACATGAGGGTATATGCGGATCTCATTCGAGTGGTCCTACTCTAGCCCATAAGATTATGAGACTAGGTTACTATTGGCCTACAATGGAGAAAGACTCATACATCTTTGTAAAGAAATGTAGACAATGTCAAATACATGGAGACTTGATAAGAGCGCTAACGTAGGAGCTTAGTCCAATTTCTTCACCATGGCCCTTTGCCCAATGGGGACTTGACCTCATAGGTAAGATACACCCTTCATCATCCAATGGCCACAAATTCATCATCACTGCCACCGAATACTTCACCAAATGGATTGAAGCTATTCCCATGACATACATAACCGACACACAAATATCTAAGTTTATCCTAAACTATATCATTTTTCGGTATGGTGTACCCCAATCCATAATCATAGACAATGGCCGCCCATTCAAGAACTAAGAAGTACACCATTTATGTGAAGAATTCCACATCAAACACCATTTCTCCACCCCATATTACCCACAAGGTAATGGCCAAGCCGAGGCATCTAATAAGACAATTGTTAGAATCCTTAAGAAGACTATCAATGACGCTAGTCATGACTGGCACCTACAGCTTAATCCTGCCTTATGGGCTTATCGCACAAGCATCCGTACTCCCATCGATGCCACTCCAAATTCCCTCGTATTCGGGTCTGAAGCTATCTTACCTATTGAGGTTGAAATACCTTCTCTAAGGGTATCCTTGAAGGGTCATATTGATGATGAAGAATACCATGTCTCTAGATTACAAGAGCTAGAATTGTTGGATGAACGAAGATAGAAAGCATTAGATCATTTGCAAGCATATCAGATCGTCTTCGTCATAGTTACAATAGGAAGGTTCTCAATAGACACTTTGACATTGGTGACTTGGTATTAATGGAGAATCCTAAGAATCAAGTTGAATGTGAAAAACCAGGTAAGTTTGAATCTAACTGGTTGGGGCCGTATATTATCACGGAAGCCTTTGGATAAAGAGCGTACCAACTCTCTACTCCTGAAGGAGAGCCGCTTTTGTCCCCTATCAACATTCTACATCTAAAGAGGTTCTATGCTTAGTCTCTAAGAGTCCGTGTCTTAATCTGGAAAAATACAAAAAATGAAAAAACAAAAAAATGGTTACCTTGATGAAAACTTGGCAAACAAGCGTCTTTGTAACACCAAAAAAAAATTGAGAAAATAAAAAATGTAAAGAGAAATAAATCCACCACTAGTGAAAGCTGCTTCAGTGGTGCTATGGATAAGTACCATGGTGAAAACCTAGCAAAAAAGTGTCATGTGTAGTCAAGCTCACCCTTCCATCTACCATCATTCTAATCGGACGTTTTCACCATCACTCATCATAAATGGTTGTCTTATCCATTACTTGGAACGATTGACATCTAGCGTCCATTCAGTCATATTACCCAATCCATCTTCCAAATCTTTTTCCCGACTGGGGGAAAATCCTTTTTCTATGCCCTAACACCTTGTACATAACATCACACCATCGAAAATGTCCTCAAAAATCCCAAAAACATTAGAAAACTCCAAAAATCCAAAAATCCAAAAAAAAAAAAAAAATCCCAAAAACAGAGTCAAGTCAATCATGTCAGTCAGTCAGTCAATCATCAAGTCATGTCAATCAATGTCAATAGTCATGTTCCTCGAACTACGTTGCCTCTGTGACTAGGACGTAGGCAAGGCCATCAATCGATGTGCCCCCGAGGCATTAGGTCTATGAGTCTAGGTTTGTCATGTATCACACACATTAAAATCATGACGCTTTGTATATTCAAAGTCATTGGTCATGTTGAACTACGAGGTCTCTGCGTGTAAATATAGGCAAGGCTAATCAATTGATGAGCTCCTGAGACCACACTAGTTCATCTCCATCCCCATTGTACTAGCTGTAGTGCATGTATCTCTACCTCAACAGTAGCTACTGGTATCATAGGTCCCCAATATCGAACCTCTCTGGATGAACGAGCAAAATCTGCTTTGCTCCGAGGCTCATCCTAAACCTTGCCAAATTGTCTCAGAACTCTGTCTAGCAAGTGTTGCTCAGTAATGTGTACACTAGAAACAGTCCTCCTAATGAGATACTGTATCTGTCTATAGAATGGAAAATGTGTATCCTCATCAATCCACTCCTCACAATCCATGTAAGGTCTCTTTGTAAACTGATCCAAAATTTTAAGTGCATGTCTCCAATACCCCGTGTCTCCCACATGTGTTTGAGTAATGTGTCCTGTATATCGGAATACATAGGGGTATCTCTCGGGTCTCTCTATAGTAACTAGAGGATGAGAAATAGCTATCCTCTCCCAACCCCATACCATTAGCAGTGTAGTCCCACAGCTTAGTGACTGTGCATCTTTGTAGGAAATATCATGAAGGTGAAAATATAACATTCCGAGCAGACATGGACCCCATGCATACCTCGTCTCACTCTCTAACATACCAACCAACTTAGCTCCCCATTGCACTAGAAATCCATGACCCCGTTTATCTGGCAGAACTATCCCCCCAATCAATGTACATAAAATATAGTCAATCCACTCATATCTGTTTGCTAAAATTGACCATCTAATCTCATAGTGTTTGATCCTGAGCCTACTGATGTCATCCACCTGATAAAACCATGCCAGCTCAATCAATCCTCGTTGGGTATCATACATGACCTACTCTCCTCTAATAGGAAGTCTCAAAATCCTGTACACATCCTCTAGTGTGACAGTGGCCTCCCTAGTGGGTAAGTGAAATGACGATGTTGCTGAATTCCATCACTTGCACAATGCCATCAGCATACCCCTGTTCGTCCGAATAGTGGGCATCGACAAATAGTGGCGTAGACCTAGTCTCCATAAAAGCCGAATCTCTGCACTCGTCAAACGATCTCTGAGATTGAATGTATCTGGTCATGACTCCCGTGTATATATAGGATCTAGAACCACCTACATTTAAACCAAGATGTCAAGAATTTTCAAGTTTTCCTTAGAAAAAAATTTCAAAAATTTTCCTAGTCAAATGCAGCTCACTTTTACACATGCGGTGTATTTTTGCAAATGCATTGCATGAAGCCTCACATGCGGTGCATATTACATGTGCATCACATATTATCCACAACCCCTATCAACCTACTGCACATGCGGTTCACTAAACCACATGCAGTGCATTTTTAACAAATGCAATGCAGTTTCGTCAGCCTACCCATTTTTAACATATGCGTTTCAACAATGCATATGCGGTTCACAACTACACCTACGTCTATTCCTAGTGCATATGCGTTGTATAACAACACATGTGGTGCATTATAATTCAAATGTGATCATTGCCTACACTTCCTAACCCAGCGTAGACGTGATTTCATAGATGCGTCATTCTGCATTCAGATGTGGCGAATACAATGACATATGCATCGTTTACGATGCACCGCATTTGCTTAATTACTTTTCAAATTCCTAAAACTATGTGCAAAATTAAATTTCAAGGGTTCGTTTTCAAGTACATACTGGTGGTCCTGCGTCAGCTGGCCTCCTGAATGTCTAGATCCGATAACCTCAATGTGCAGCATATGGAATAGGTGCCATTTCGTCAGCTGGTCAGAGAAAAATCTCCTCTTTTTCTATCTCCTTCGGGTGCAAATGAATTAGGTTTAGCCCTAATTTCTATTTATAAGTGGATAAAAATGGCATTTCTTCTAACCTAATCTATTGGCCACTTAACCTTTCAACTTCAAATGACCTGTATTCGTCTGTATCATCTCCACATTCATTTCTGTCAACTCCATAGCATTTCTGACTATCAAATTGACTTATCGAGAATATTTCCTGATTTTTTTGAAACTTTCAAAAATTTGTCAATTTTCCTAAGGGGGCATGCCTTAACCTGTTTCATGCTGGGGCATGATCGAGGCATATTTTCTTTGACACAACATCGTACCAACATTGTATCAAAGAGGGGCAAACTATAGATACTGAAAATTGGTCTAGGCCTACAAGTACACATTCAACATAATTTTCTACAGTCCGTTGTTGTGATTAAATAATGTTTATTATTTAATTACCCTTTCTAACACATATTTCCTCTATTAATTAAATACCCCTTTTTAATTGATTCATTAAATCATTATTAATCTTTATTCAACTTGATTAATTAATCGAATCATATTTATTTAATTATGTCTCTAACTAATTAATTATTCCCCCTTTGTCTATCAATTAAATAATTTATTATTTAATTACCCCTTTATCATACTTTTCCAACTATAATTAAATATCTTTATTTAATTATTCATTTAACTTCCTTTATCTATAATTAAATATTTATTATTTTATTATTTAGGTTATCCTTTTTCAAATAGTCAAATTAAAGAAATTATCTTTATTTATTTAATTAAATCTTTCATCTTTTGAATGTTGAATTAAATTAACATTTAATTCATATTTAATTAGTTATGTCACACTCCTCTATCATTCAGTTATCTAATCATTCACTTACCTTCTGACTTGAGATCTATTTTTAGTTTTCTAGTTATCTCTGAATTCAACACCAGTTTATCTCTGCGAGAAGACTCTTCATCATAACTAGTCAATTAACTAGTTCCAAATCATATGCATGATATGTCTATTAATTAAATATCTTTATTTAATTAATTAACTCATGTTTGCATTCAAATGTGTTATTCTCCAAATTCTAACTTTGTCTTTGACATTCAAAGTCTTGTTCTTTCTATTTTCAAAGACTCTTAACTGAAGATTAAAATCTGAACTCATGTTCTAACTCATGTTCTAAATTAGTCTTTATCCTGCAGTCTTTTCTAACTCACGTTCTATCTAAGATAGAACTCACATCGCATGGAATTCATCAATCTCGTCCGTCGATCTCTCTTTCAATCTGAGCCGATTGTTTGAAAACCCAAAATTAGGGAGGCCCAGGGAGGATTAATGTACTGCTTTTTTTTTCCTTTTTAAAATGGCCTATCACAATCATTATTCCTCCTCTCCCAAAATCATACACTTTTGAGAAGAGACAAATCTTTGATATTTTTCTTAGACACTCGAAAAATCTATACTTGCATTCAAACATAGAAGTTTGAGGGAAAGAATACTGAAAAGGCAAAATGGAGAAGAATAATCAAGATAATTCGAAGGGGTGAATGCATATTCAGTGAGAGCTTTCCATTAATTTGTTTAGTTTGTTTAATTTATTTCCTCGTTATTTGTTGTTGGATTTTAGATTATTGTTTAGATTAGGATATAACATTGTTATTCTAGTTGCAAATTATTTATCATCATTCGAAAGATACATCTACATATTTTAATCTACTGTTACAAAACCAAATAGAAATTCGCTTGCTAGTCATTCTTAGAACAACATTAGCTTGAATTTATGTCCATAAAAGTCACCAATAAAAAAATCGGGTCTCTCCTAACCCGAAATAGTAATATGAATATTCCAACTTGTATGTGATTGACAATGACAAGAATGTTGTTTGATCCTTTTGTTTGCACAAAAAAACACTAGTAGTGTTCAAATATTTCTATAACCAAAATGAGACAACATAGAGCATTTACATGATATACTAGGTAACCTAAAATTGTTAATGAGACATATTAGCATAGTAACTTGCAAACTTCTACAAACAATTTTTTTTTAATACAAAAAATATTGTTTTGATACAAATAGTATTTTTTTATACAAATAGCATTTTTTTGATACAAACAACATTTTTTCATACAAATAACATTTTTTTGATACAAACAAATTTTTTTGATACAAACAACACATTAGCGTCTAAAGTTGTTCAAACAGTTCTATTCTTATTTCTTTGAAAAAGGAATATTTACATCTTGTATTACTGTCAAACGATATGACAATCTATTGTATCATTTAAATGAAAGAAATCTATTTTAATGATTTTTATTTTAAAATGTATGCACAAATTAATAACTTAAGTTGGCACATATATGTGTATGTACATAGACCTTCATCTACATACATACAAATACTTGTGACATACCTTCTTTTGTTACTTATTTAACTCATTCTTAAATAAATACTAAAATTGTGTGCAATGTATCATATGCCATGTGTATGAAATGAATGGATAATGTAATGAATAGATCCAATGAAATATTTTATTTATTTATTTAAGTTGAGGAAATAAGTAGACTGAATTAATTTTTCATAGATATGTGTGTAAAGAATAATCTCTAGATTGAGTAGAATAGCAACACCTAAGTAGACTAGAGCACCATAGGGTATATATTTCTAGAGGGTAGATAGTTGCTAAGGAATAACTGTGATATTGGAAGTTACCTTTCTGGACAAGTGCGAAAATGGGGAATATAGAGTATAGGTTTTTGCTTTATCCAAAACCTATATTTTTTGTTGCAACTTAATTTTTATGCTTGGCCAAGAAATTAACCCATTATGTATGTATGGAATTTTTGATAACACTCTCTTCCATTCCTAGCATAGATCTTGAATTTTTTCTAAATCATAGATAGAGATGCATGTTGATGTTTGGGCACACACAAAATTTTACCTTGTATATTGTTCTCTTGCTAAAATTTCTATGTAAGGTTAGGCATTCTTGAACTAGGAAGAATTTGTGGGAAACGTAAGTTTTGTGGTTGGGTGGTAAAGCACTTCAACCATGTCTTGATCCACCAATGGAAGCAAGTGTCGATAGGAAACTATGTCACCAAAAAGTGTAGCCTTGACACTTTCACTCATTGGGGCCTTTTCCTATGGATTTTGGACCTCTTTTTACCCCTTTCCAAGCCTTAGTATAAAGTGTTGTAAGGTTTTGTAAAAAACCCTCACACTTTCCGAGGCTTGTCACCAATAAATCAACCCTTTCTTATGGCATAATGACCCCTTAATGCACTTATAGGTCCTACTTTAGTATGTTTCAAGAGACAATCCCAACAAACATCATTAACCACATGTTAATTCCTAACATTCAAATCAAAATTTCTCAGATGGACTAAGTCGCCACCTTGGGCGACTTAGTCCCATGTGGCATAAAAACCAAATTCAACTTAGAATTCTTGTGGAATTTTGTCCCCTAAACCCTAAGGTCGGCCTATGATGTCTTATTTTTGGGAAATCAGGGTGCAACATGTATAAATAAAGGGTTTTCCCCTCATTTTGACCCAATTCATCTCATACATCCCATTTTCAAGCCATCTTTCTTCTCAAGCACTCATTCATCATTCTTCTCAAGAAAACTAGGGTTTTTACATTCTAAGTCATCAAGACATATTTTTGAAGCAGTCAAGGGTTGATTGCTACAAAAAATCAAGATCAGTCATCATGGAAAGGTACTAGCTCTATTTGGTTCATTCTCTATTACATTATCTCTTCATTTGATTTGATTATCTAAAAGGTGTTTGACCAAGGCAAACCCCTAATCCCTAACAATCAACATTTTCTCCTTCTCTCTTTATGTGTCTAAAGATTTAGGTATATTGAAGGCTTAAAAATCATTGAAGAATGGATTGAAAGCTTGTGGAAGACATATCCTTGTTGGCTAGGGAAAAACATCCATTAAAAGTCCCTTAGAGTGTCAAAAACAAGAGTTTTAGAACCAGACACTTGGAGAAGCAAAAAGTGTAGACCAAGGGCTTTAGACTCCACTTTCGGACTTGCAGAAAAACCAAAGTTGACTAAGTCACCATTAGTGGTGAATTAGTCCCACTGTACATGATTTTCAAATATTTTTGTGTTTCTAGATACCCTTTTGGCCAAAACGGGCCTTAGAACAATTTTCTTGATCCGGGACTAAATCACCCAGAATGGCATAAGTGTCCCAATAGGCCAAAATTTTAGCATCAACAACATTTCTAGTCTCCATTATATTTTGTAACTAACTCCCAGGTGCACCCCTTCATTTCTATTTATTTTTGTAGCATTTTTTTTTTATGTTTCTTAGGTCATTTGCATATCACAATGTGTTTTCTAGCATAGTTCATATTCTAGGCTTAGCATTAGTATTCAATCACCTTTATAAATTTTTAGCATCTAGATGATTCTATTTAGACACATTTTCATCCAAACACACCAAAAAAACCTATTCCAAGCCCTAATCTTTGAATGAACACCAAGAATACTTAGCACGAAAGAGGCATTGCACCAACCAACTTCTAGGTGAAAAACCCTAGGAGCCTATTAAGGAATTCTCTTTCCCTATTCTATTTTTGGTGGTTCAGAAACCTTAGATATTTTCATGATTAACATGGTCTATGATGTAACCATGATGTGAAATTATATATTGTATTTCCTTTATAGCACAATGAGCCAAGTCAACTTGGATACTATAATTTGACATTTGCGAATGAATTCATACTATTATGACTCTTATTCTAATTAGACATGTGTTTCTATCATTGAAAATAGTTTCTTAGTTGTCTTTTTAAAATTAATATTCATAATGGAATTGTAATAATAAAAATTAAGTAATAATTAGAATGGGTTATTACATGCATAAGCGGATGCAAAGTCGCCTCTAGGTGGGATGGGCGGACCCACATCAACATAGACGGATGTGTGGTTACCTTTGGGTGGGATGGGAAGACTTCCATCTACATAGGTAGATGTGTGATTTCAATAGTGAATAGGAAAAAATTTCACTGTACAAGGGAAGATGTGTGGCCAATGGGGGGAAAGGGTACAATGGTGACCGTTCTTCGCACAAGGGAGAATCCATGGAAAGGGGGATGGGATATCACACCTTGCATAGGGGTGATCATGCAAAAAGACAAGAAAAAATATTAAGTATAATTGAGAATCTTATAGATGATTTGAATGGATGCAACCTATAGGGAGCATGCAAACAAGGGAGATAAATTTGATGACATTGGTCAAGATGGAGGGATTCACTAACAACGACTACACCACACTAGTTATAGTTTGTCTTCTACATATGCCTATATTCCTAGTGATTTGATCCCACCAACCTATACTGACCACATTGATGAAGTGATGGAGCTCAGAGACTTGCACCTTCCTCCTCTCCTAGGGGGAGATTAAAATGACTTTAGAGGATCTATGGATGATTCTCTAACTATCAATAATTGGATTTCTTGTGTGGGGTGACTAGGCAGACCCTAGAGAAAATCCTATAGTTAGTATTTAGGACAGTGGACCTCCCCTATTAGGGGAAGGCCCTCTACATTAATTCCTAAATCAAGATAGAACCATGATTGCCACTATATTTGTGTGGACTAATCAACAAGATCTCCAAGATACGAGAGGCAGATATTTTAGCCTCAAATTGATTAAGGTTTTACAACACTTTGTGGAGAGGAGGGGAGTATAAATATGGGGATCCTACATCCTTGCACAACTATATAGATATGTGCACACAATATGTTACAGGTGAGGGGCTAGCACTACTCATGTGACATTATTTCAGGTGTGGGCTTGGTAGCATATACAAATCACCTGATAGGATATAGTGAGAGAGGAGGAGAGGGGGTCTGATCTCCCTATTGAATTTGAGTATGTAGAGGGATGATACATTATTCAAAGGTGTGGAGCATCTCTTTATAAAATTTGGCCATTGATGAATTGACTGAGGATGATATTGTGTGTAGGTCATACTTGGCCTATGATTTTTTATTATGGAGAGAAAAGGATCAACTATATAGGGGCTATATTTTTTCAGGATTCTATTTGATCAATCGATACCTATACATCATTAAGATGTATAGATTGGATAAGGTGACACAACAATTTTAGGTCCAAAAATACATTCTAGAGCTGAAGGAGAGATACTGGCACATCATGCAGGAGAGTAGTGTGTGGGGGCATAACGTACGATCCACCAAAGTGGGGTAGATATGGGAAAATTTGGTTGACATTGCATGGCCATGGAGAGGTGGAATGGATGATTTGGATGTCACATAGAGATATGCAGTCTAGTGGAGAGAGCAAAGGCCAAAGAGGGTGATATCAGTAGCGTGGTTGGTGTAGTCACCAGTGCAAGTGCCTAAGGTTGAGGGTGAGGGTGAGGGTGAGGGTGAGGAGGAGGAGGATGAAGATTAGATACCCTTGAGGAGGGTTTGAAGGAGGATCATATGATGGGGGGTAGTTCAAACAAGAGGAGGAGGAGGAGATACATGAGGTGAAGATGTCCATGAGGGAGAGGGGGTATGGTAGGGAGAGTAGGATATCTCTAGTGAGAGAGTATTAGTGGAGTACTAACCACCATAGTAGGATAATATGGTTTCCACATTGGCAGGGGCGTAGAAATGGATTGGTTTAAGAGGAGGTTGGGATAGTCAAAGGAGTAGAGAGAGAGGTTATAGGTGGAGGTGGAGAGACTACAAGGATCACAACTAATGGTAGAGGGGATAGTAGTAGAGAGGGATGGCTTGAGGAGGGAGGTGGAGAGACTACGAGGTTTATTCAATGATATGTAGTAGAAGTAGGAAACATTGTAGGGATTGGTAGACTAAGCCTAGATTATTATGCAAATGTTGTAGGGAAAGATGAATGAGGTGAGGGGGACAGTGGAGCAGTTAGAGGGAGAGATGGCCAATATGAGTCTAGTGCAGGATGCTTGGGAGAAAGAGAGAGGCAAGTTGTAGGAATATAAAATAAATACATGAGGGAGAGGGCACATGAAAGATCCTTAGGGGTGAGCATGGATGATTTATTATGACTCTCAAGAGAGGCTGGATATTGGAGGAGCCTTTATTATGTTGTTGTCCTAGATGTAGCAACTCGATCCCCCTTGTATTTGTAGGTACACAGCAAGAGTTGAGGGACATCATGATTAGGGTAGAGGTTGCATTCATGAGGATTAGGTGGACATATGGGGCCACCATGGAGGGATGGAGGAGAGGGGTCTGCACATGAGTCACCACAACACTTTGATGTAGCCAATAGTGGTTAGAGGAGGATTAAGGAGTGGAGATAGATACCCAATTTTAACAGATGTACATGTGGTAGTGGTATAGATATGAAGAGTTCATGTACAAATTTTGATAGAGGATGCAGTGATTATTTTGTATTTAGATTGATATATGACACATGGTGTGTCTTTTATACTTAAGTTATACTCTTCTTTACATGTACATTTTTATTATTTCATGGACATTGATGGACATTTTAGACTTTATTATGTTGATATTTATATGAGATGGATGATTATGGTGGCATATCAAGTGAATCTTATGTGATGTTGTTTATTTTTATCATGGATGGATGCATTATGGAGGTATGAATATGGTTATGATATGGGAAATGTATATATGTAGGATGATTTTGATGTATTGTGACTAACATGTGTGTGATTAAGATGTGATGTTGTTTATGTATGTATTGGATGATTATGATGTGTTATTTTATGTTTATGATTATGACGTATGATGTGACACAAATTCTATGTGATGTAGGATGTGATGGATTATGTGTATGTTTTGATGTAATTTATGATGCATATGTTATGGATGTTATTGATATTGATTATGGTATGCAATGGTTGTGGAATGATCATGATAGAATTTAATGTATGCATGTTATATTTCTAATGCAATAAATAATGATCCTAATGAAATGATAATGTGAAATTATTTTGAAATGAATTAAGATTCTTATAATAAAAAATCTATATCATTTTTAAACAACTTAATTAATGATGAAAATGAAAAATGAAATGGATTAAGATGCTTAGAATAAAAAATCTATATCACTCTAAACAACTTAATCAATGATGATAATGCAAAATGAAATGGATTAAGATTCTTAGAATAAAAAGTCTATATCACTCTAAAAAACTTAATTAATGATAATAATGCAAAATGAAATGGATTACGATGCGTAGAATGACAAATTTATATCAATCTAAACAACTTAATTAATGATGATAGTGAAAAATTAAATGGATTAAGATGATTAGAATAACAAATCTATATCAATGTAAACGACTTAATTAATGATGATAATGCAAAATAAAATGGATTAAGATGCTTAAAATAAAAAATCTATATCACTCTAAACAACCTAATTAATGATGATAATGAAAAATGAAATGGATTAATATGCTTAGGATAAAATATTTATATTAATCTAAAAAACTTAATTAATAATGATAATGCAAAATTAAATTGGATTAAGATTCTTAGAATAGAAAATTTATATCACTCTAAACAACTTAATTAATAATGATAATGCAAAATGAAATGATTAAGATGCTTAGAATAATAAATCTATATCATCCTAAACAACTTAATTAATAATGATAATGGAAAATGAAATGGCGGGTGTAGGAAACCTGTCCAAACTGAAGCGACCTAATAGGAAGAATAGGTGGTGGAAAATAATTTGCAGAACCAAAATTATAGGCTAGGTGACAGTTTTAGGTAGATGCAATGAGATCACAGATGAAGGCGAAATTGTGACATGAATCATGCAATCTAATTTCATGATATCAAATAAAAATCATTGGATTTTTCTATAGCATAGGATACCATACGCTAGGGTATAATGAACCAAGGAAGATTAGTATCCAATGCATAGGACTAACACAAAAAGCAAGAATTTTAGTCCAACATCCCAAATTATCAGGGGCTTTGGTCGGGTTGATACTGGAAAAACCACAAGCACAAGAGGTTTCCCCAACATAACACTAGACCATAGGGAACTTGATGGCCACCACATAGGATAACCAGGGAAACATGATGACATAGAAAACCAAGATATACCCTTATGTCTACCAATCAAAGAGTACCATGATATGATGGATCGTGGTGACCTTGAGTAGGTATAGTAAGAAACTCAAATGATAAAGAAAATGCAAAAGCTCCAAAAAAATGTATTAAATTTAAAATATCATTTTCCATGAGGATGATTGGTGGATGGGATTGACACAATTTGATGTGAGGAAATATATATCTTGCTAAGATCGAAGATGGATGAGATAGATCATAATATTGACACAACTCAAGATAAATAAAATAGATTTGGGCTTCTAGAAATGAATGGATTTTGCTTATTATTTCCAAAAAGATAGAGACACTCTTGATGACATGACAAGGACAAAGATAAACCCTAATAGACAACCTAATGCCTCAAAGGATCATCAAAGATAGTCTTTCCTAAGTGAAAGGATAGAAGCAATGTAGTTTGATAAAATTACTAAAGACAGACAATGGACAAAATATGGAGGGATGATGACAAACTCAAAAGGACTGACCAAAGCCTTAAGGGCTCATCAAAGATGGACTTTACTATGTGAAACAGCAAAGGAAATGTAGTTCTATAAAAGGACAAACAAAAATGGATGATGCAAGATCTAATGATAAAAGAAATGATGATGGGTCCTACATAAGGATACAAGACCGACAAATAGGACACTATATACAAGTGGTGAGAATCGACCAAAATCCAACTAGTATAAGAACATGAGACCAATATATCTTGTAAGACCTATAGAATCTCACCACCAACAAGTAGGAGAAGCTCAAGACTTGGGATAGTGAATCTATATCATCTAATTCTCAATCCAAATATACCTTGTGATAGGTGATAGTATGTCGATGGAAGATGGGAATGATAGGATACGGGGATAGTATAGGTAGATGGGATGGGGTGGATACGTAAGTATATATGAAAATGTGATGTAAGGTAGATAATGATTAAGCCCTCTACAAATGGAACCTATTGCTAGGTTTTCACCAAATGTACCTATCCAAGGTGCCACCATGGGTGGTTTTCGCCATAGGAAATTTTACTTCTCTTTATTATTGACAATTTTTTTTATTTTTTTGGACATTTTTCAAATTTTTGTGTATTTTTTTTGGACTTTTTACTTTTTTGGATGTTTTCTAGGTAGGGTAGCCCAACTGACTAAGGCATAAAACTGCTTTGGATACACAATGTTGATGGGTTCTTCCAAGGGTTCCCCATCGGTTGTGGAAAGTTGGTATGCTCCAAAACCATACTTAGTTGTGATGACATATGGTCCCAACCAAGTAGCTTCAAACGTTCCATTCTTTTCTCTATCTTGTTGGGTATGTTGATTTTTTTCAAGTACAAGATCACCAATTAGGAATTGACGAGGCCAATTTTTTTTATTATAGCTTATTTTGAGTCAATTTTGATAGGCCTACAAGTGATTATAAGTGTTAATATTCTTCTCATCAATAATATCCAATTGACTCAAATGTGCAACTTGATACTCCTCATCATTAATAGAAAGTTATTTAAATAAATACATAGTGAGGGGAGTTTGACTTCAATCAAAAAGACTGCATTAGTTCCATATACAAGTGAGTATGGTGTAGCACTAGCGGGGGTATATATGGATGTGTGGTAGGCCCAAACGACAAGATTGAGGTGAAGGTGTCAATCTCAACTATTATAGTTGACAAATTTCTTTATTATTTTGAACAGTGTTATATTAGTTTCTTCGGCCTGACCATTACCTTGAGGGAAATGGAGTGTGGACCATCGATGTTGGATATGAAAATTATCACATAGTTTCCTTACATGTTGGTTTTTGAAAGGTTTTATATTATGGGTGATGATGGTGGATGGGATACCATATCTACAGAGAATATGGTATAGGATGAATCTAGATATTTGGGTATCGATAATGAGGGAAAGTGGAATTTCTTCCACCCGTTTAGTGAAATACTTGCTAGTGATGATGATGAAGGTATGGCCATTAGAGGATGGAGGTTATATCTTACTTATTAACTCTAAACCCTATTGTGAAGAAACCCATGATGATGTGATCGGTTGTAAGTCCTATGTGGGAGCATGAATCAAATCTACATGTTGCTGACATGGTACACACTTCTTGACAAATTCACAAGCATCATGTTCTATAGTCATCCAATATTACCCCATTCTAAGAAGCTTCTTTTCTAAAAACACTATATTAGTGTGTGCCTTGAAAATGCCACTATGTAATTCACCTAATGCTACTTTGGATTTTGATTTGTTTAAACATCAAAGAAGATCTTTGTCATACCCTTTATGATAAAGAGTGTCTCCTAGGATGGTGTAACAAGATGCTTAGTGTATGAATAATTTATGTTGGTTATGGTTTAGATCAGGTGGGAGGATGTTATCACGAAGATAGGTGTAGATTCCATTGTATCATGGGGATCAGGGCCCTATGATTTCACACACCATTTTATTATATGTCATGTCTTATGCAGGGATCAACAACTACTCAACCAAAAACTCATAATTTTTACGATCTCGAGGTATGTCTATAAGAGAGCCTATGGTGGTCATAGCATCAACAACATTATTCTACAATTTGGGAACTTGTTCAAAATGAATGTGACTATAATATTTTTTGAAGTCATCCACCATGTGCTTATATGGAATAATATTATCATCTTTTTTTAGAACTCAACATTGACTTTTTTGATTATATGTTTTGAGTCCCCATAAAGATGGATATAGGTGATGTTCTATTGTACTACAATTTAGACACCAATGATTAAATATTCATATTTAGTGATGTTATCTATGCATGGAAAATAATATAAATGATTTAAGGATATAGTCACCTTTGAGGAGTGCAAAAAAGGATGCCAACACCATCCCCATTTTGTGTTCAAGACCCTTCAAAATAAAGTGTCCATGTGTTTGCTTATAGAATAATGAACACTGATTCATTTGGAAACTCAACCACTAAAGGGTATGCATCTACTAAAGGGGAATCATCCAATTGATCCATAATAACTTTCCCTTTGATTTATTTTTAGTCTACATATTCAATATCAAACTCACTTAGAAGCATAACCCACTTATCCATGAAACTTGTTAGTGTTATTCTAGATAATAGATACTTAAATGGATCAACCTTGGAAATCAATTTTATCAAATGACTAAGCATGTAGTGATGAATATTTTCAGATCTAAAGACAACTACAAGGAAATATTTTTCGATAGGGGTATAATTGAGTCCATACCCCACTAATGTATGGTTGATTTAATAAATATCATGTTCCTTCCCATTTTCATCATGATGTGCTAAAAGTGCCCCCAACGCAGCTGATGTAGCATAAATATAGAGAAGCAATGGTTTTCTTGGTATAGGAGGCATCAAGATGGGAGGATTGGTAAGATACTCAATTTTATGAAAGCCCTACTAACATTTTAGATTCCATTTGAAGACAATATCCTTATGAAAAATATGTGTAAAGGGAAGACATTTTTCCACAAGTTAAGTTATGAAGCATCGAATTGATTGTGATTTTCCTTGCAAATCCTTAACTGTTTTATATTTCTTGTTGGAGGAATTTCCATAATAGATTTCACCTTAGTCAAATCCACCAATATACCCCTTTGGACACAATTAAGCCCGACAATTTTCATAAAGTGACGACACGTCTATTAGGATTAAGCCTCAACTTGTATTGCCCTAACTTGTCAAAGATTTGATTCAAGATCCTTGAATGTTCTTCTCTAGTCTTGGATTTCCCTAATAAATCATAAACATCATCTTCCATAATGATTTGGATCAAATCATAAAAGATTCAACTATCTAGCATGTTGATAACTTTCCCCCACATTTTTCAAACCAAAGGGAATGAAATTGTATTAAAAGGTGCCTTAGGGTGTAGTAAAATTTGTTTTGTGTTGATCCTCAGATGCAATTTTAATCTGATTGTATCTAGAGAAGCCATCCATGATGGATAGCATAGCACATCCTGTAGTCAAATCAACAAGTATGCTAATGTTTGGAAATTAATCTTTAGGATAGGATTTACTAAGATTTCAGAAATCTATACAAATATGGATGCCCCCAATGGGCATAGTAATAGAGACAATATTAGAAATCAAATCAGAATAATCAACTGGTCTAATAAACCTTGCTGCTAGTAATTTTTCCAACTCCACTTTGACAAGGAGAGAAACTTGCAGGTGCATTTTGTAGAGATTTTTATTCACTAGTTTAACATTAAGATGTACATAAAAATAGTAGATCCAATCCAGGCATGTCGAAATAAGCCCACACAAAATTAATGCTTCCTTCCTAGAGGAGATTGACAATTATTAGATACTCTTCTTCAATCAAGGACTTGGCCACATGTGTGATCTTTGGTTTTTCTTTTGTTCTAAGATTCATCTCTTGTTTCCTCAATTAGGATGGAAGACTTTTTGAGAAGTGAGTACCTATGAGTGGAAGATGAACATCCCTATCCTCTAATGCCTCGGGGAGGTTTTCATTAGAGGATACACCCTTTGTTTTTTATTTTGACGAGTTTGAAAGTGCCTCAAAGAGGTTTTTCTAGGATAACCTTTTCTATTTTTTTTCTTTTTAATTTTGTGGTTAGGGTGCTCATCTTCCCCAAAGTAAACACCATAGTCTTCCTCTACCCCATAAAGTGTACATATGTCTATATTGAAGGGAAAATGTCAATGGGTGCACTTCCTTGTAGGTATCAATCTATCAGGTCATGATGGCATAGGGAAAGGGTTATGGTGAAGATGGAAGTGTATTTGAATAAAGAAGAGATGTCCAAATCATTGTAAGAGAGTATGCTATTTTCCTCTTCAGGGATGTCATCAAGGATACTGAATTCCACAATAACATTATTTGATGTACTAGATATTACAACATGTTGTTTCTACTTCTTATTATAGCCAAGACCTTGGTATCTTGGGAATTTTGGTGTATCAATGGGTTGGTGCATTCCTTGTTCATTGACACCCAATCCTTCTCCCTAATAATTTTTTTTCCAACTTAGAAGCCTATGGATAAAGCTCTTGGAAATACTCAAGGAGAGGAGTTGAAGGATCAATTTCTTCTCTATATACCCATTGAGTGATGTCCTCATCAATTTTATCTTGTAACATTCCTATGGAATGGAAGGTATTAGAACCCATATTCTTGAAACTCAATATCTTGGTAACTAGTTCCCCTTGTTGTGAAGATTTAGAGAGTTGGCCATAAGTTTGTGGAAATGAGGGAATTGTCCCCACATTAAGTGTTATGTGCATATCATATTCTCCACATCCTTTGTTAATGATTTGAACCCTGCAGATGGTGGAATATGAAGTGGAGGATGGAGTGGTTGAAGCATTGAGTTCAGTTTGAGATGATGGAGTAGTATGAGAGTTTTTCACTTCAATGCCTAGACAATGGTGAGAATATGGAAAAGATTCATCTAGAGCACGAAAATACTTGAAAGGATGTTGATTGGAAAGAATGGTAATGGCTTGGATGGCATGAAACCATAGTTGGCCATGGAGGATATTATAAGGGAGGTGGAATTTTAGGCACTGGTGATATGTGGACGAAACAAATTGCATGGTGTGAAGCCACAGCTGGCCACAAATGAGATTATAAGGGAGGTCTAGATCAAGGACTTGACATGTTGTGTATTGCATTATAGGGTCAACTTGAATAGGAAGACAAATAGTTCCCTCTAAATCTCGTTTTTCATTGTCATATTATTTTCTGGTGATAACATGGTTGTCTAAGTCGACATGAGTTTACCCCACCTGTTTTATGAACTTTAATGTACATAGATTGACAATAGAAACATTATCTACCAAGACTCATTTAAATTTATGATTGGTAATGAGGAGTTCTATATGGAGGGCACAGTTATGTGTTGGATCAATTTGAGTAAATCCCAACTGATATGTAGATGATAGGTTTCCTACAAAACCTTAATGAGGATTTCTTAATGGATAGGGGAAGACTTTAGCAAATCTAAGATAGATATTTGGGTAGGAGTCTTTCCCAGGTGATCAAGAATACTATACTACAATATTACAAGAACTTTTTGGGATGATGTGGAGGGCGTTGAGACTGATATGTGGATTCAAAATGTAGTAACAACACATTGGGGTTCTTTACCCTTCACATAAATCATCAAAACATGTGTATCAACTTTCAAATGCAACCGACTATATTGTCATAACTAAAAGGAACCTTAGTATAGCTTATATTTTTGGTGTTGTTCTTTTGATTGTTGGTATTAGATCAAAAATTTGTATTGGATGAGTTAGGACCTTGATTGTTCTTAGGGAAATAATTTTAGAATATTTGCAACTAAGCATTATACTATGTAGACTAATTTCCCTCAACTACAATATCTCCTTGATCAATGAAATCTTGGGTATGGTTCTTGAGATTCTGACACTTGTTAGTGGAATGAACCTTGATCTTATGAAAGTCATAATACTCATTCTCCATATACCAATTTAGTTTTAGTTTTGACTCTATATAGTAGCAAATTTTCACCCCTCTTGCAAATTCTCCTTTTACACCCTCTACTTTAGAAAAATTCAACCCGACTAAGAAATTCCACATCACCTACCTACCTCGCATCCACTTGGCACTTGTCTCTTGTGTCAGTGGGGGAAACTTTTTCGTGGATGTGTGTGTGGCACGTAGACATCTATGTGGCACGCTATCATCCCTAACAGATTTCGACCTCTAGAATATGCAAAGGCATTATGTTCTCCATTGGCAACGAAGCGTAACACCTCTATGCCTTCTAGTCGACCTAAGAATGACTCTTTCTCTCCAAATGCTTCTTGAAATGACTATCTTTCTTGTTCACTTCATCTCTTTATCACTTCTTCACACTAGTTAGATCTTTTGAGCAATTCTCAAGCTTCCTCATAGTTGTATATGCTAGTTTGATCTTTCTCTTGAGCTCCTACACACCATATCTACATCTTGTTGCACTTTTTTCCACCATTGGAATTGCTACTTGGTGTCCCCATGGACTACTTCTTCATTGTTGTGGTAATGTAGATCTTACCAAGCTTGCATCATCCACTATGTGCTTGAGGGAATTGTAGTCTAGAAAATTGTACGCTCTTGAAAGTGAGGTAATTTCACACTTATTTTGGACCTATTTTGATATACTTGCATTAATCACCCTTTAAAATCATCATTCATAGGCTTCTAAGACCCACTATTTTAGATCTAGAGGTTCATTTCACTCAAAAATCCCATAAAATCACTCAAATCCCCGAACATCTTGAAAAACCACCTCAAAAAGCTAAGGTGGGACTCATCCACCACCTTGGGTGAATGAGTCCCCTTAGGTGGGATCCATTCACCAAGGGTGATGAATGAGTCCCATTTGGGGTCTTTCTCAATATTTGAGCAAGAATTCACCAATTTAATTCAAAATTTTGGTGGATTTTAGCCTTTGAGATCTAAATAATAGAAAATTAGGTGTTGATTCCTATAAAATCAAGCTTCTAAGTCATTTTTGTCATCTATAAGCATTTTGAGAAAGCATTTTCAAGAGTCAAGTTTTGAACATATTTCACAAGAGAATTCAAGTTTCAAGAGCAAGAGAAGTTGAAGCTTTGGAGTAGCATTAAAGTGTTTTTGCAGGTCTTCAAGCTCACTTTCATTCAAGAAATAACATTTTTAAGGGTTGATCATGGTTGTCTATGGTGAATCATGAGGGATTCTAGGTTGGGGAGATCCAACTAGCCATAAATCCAAGCATAAATACTTGTTTGCTAAGTGATTCCATCCTCCATTATCATTCTACATTTAGCCTAAGGAAGGTACATGCATCATAAGGATTCAATTGGGGTGATCAGACATCACCGCAAGTGAGTCATTCATCTCTATATTTCCATTCTTGCACATTAGAATAGGATTGCATCATGTTTAATATTTTATATTCTTAGACACACTTAAGGATAAGTTTTTCATGCAAATTTCATTATTTCTATCAAGGTTTAATTATTAAACTAGGGGTTTGACCAAGGAAAACCCCCCATTAGCAAATTAAGTTGAATTCTTTTATGTAGGTATTTTACGTAGACTCGGATCCAGAACTCAGATTGGAGAGGAAGGGAAAGTATTGAAGAGTAGATTAGGACTTTCAATTTTTGAAAAAGTGGAATGAGATTGATTCACCAAGAGTGGTTAATGAATCCCACTGTAGATGTTTGCAGATTTTTATACCCATTTTCCCAAAATAGACTTCTATTCAAAAACTCAGATCTGGGATTGATTTTTCCAAGCTGGAAAATGAGTCCTTGTTGGTCAAAAAGTCAAAATTTCAGAGATATTCCAAGTCACTTCAAGGTTTTCAAGTGCACATCACTTACCTTTTTACTTATCTATTCTATTTTACTTACATTTCTAAGGCATTTTCTAAGTCATTGCATCAAATTAGGGACTTTTCTTATAACTTACATTACATTATCTTTTCCAAGTCTAAACTTGGTGGTGAATCCCTCATTAGATATCATTCAACCCCTAGGATAGTCCCTTAGCAAGATTTCAATCTCCTTTGTATTGAAATCTCAAGGTTTTTTTCTTGAGTGAATTGTGTGAAGATTGTCTCTCTCCTTTTAGGTCATAAACCCTAAAGGCGAAAGAGAGCTTATAGTTTTCACCTATTCATTTTGGTGAACCTTTATTTAGAATACTTTATTTTCTGATTTAGAGTCCATCTTCATCCTAGACTTAGCTTTCATTAACTTTTCATTAGGTTTTGCATTCGTTAATTCACATTCTAGGGTTTCAATTTTTTCATTAGTGAAAGCTCATTTAGCTTGCATTTTTGTATTTAGTTTCATTGAAAATAAATCAAAATCTACATTTTCATCTCAGGTCTAGGTCATATAGCACAAAAATCATAAAAATCAATTAAAAAAATTGATTTAAAAGAAAAAATCCCTACTGGGACTCATTCACCACCTTGGGAAAATCCGTCCCAATGTAAAATTTGCAATGTTGTTTACTGAGTTAAATTTATAGTTTTCAAGCTTCATTTTTTTATCATTACTTTTTTGTTTCAGTTCAGTTGATTTATTTTATATTGAAATCATTATAAATAACATCATTTACATTCATTGAAATTGTGGATAGAATTAGATTTTTGCATTTTCCATTTTTAGCATTTAGATTAGATTAAATTAGACATAGATTAGAAAGTGAAACCAAAAACATTAAACTTAAACAAGAATAGATATACGGTTACTTAAGCATGTTAAAAAACTTTGTTATCTTAACCTTTAAGCCTTCTAGTCATGATTACCTTGATATGTTAGATGAAGCCCTTGAGTAATTCACCTCACAAGGTTCGTCCACTAAGGTTTGTTCAAATAAGCCTAAATAAAAATAATTAAATTTCATCCAACATCAACTTATTAACAAACACGAGCCTTTTAGTAGTGATGAATTTGACATGTTAGATGAAGCCCTTGAGGAGTTCATCTCACAAGGTTCATCCACTAAGGCTTATTATGAGAAAAAAAAACAAGAAAAGTCAACGTGATTCAAACTTATCCTTTACCCACCTTCACACAAACCACAACCTAAAAAAAACCCAAATTTATCCTTTATCTACCTATGAATAATTTTTTGCAGTGACCGAGTCATAATATTGTTGCTCATACATACAACACTAGAAATAATTTGCAACTACAACAACCAACTTCGGCACCCTTACCTTTTCCTAATCCCATATTTCAAGGCACTCCTCATTTAACTTCACATAGTGGGAAGGAGTATAGCCTCGTCGAACAACTCAAGAATACTCATGCAAATAAATCCCTATGAGATTTAATTTAGAATTCACCTGATTACCATACTATGCTTCAAACAACTTTACAAAAAATATTGGTTCCTCCTAGTAGAAATATAAATGATGTAGCAACTTGGATTTAAGAAATCAATACACTTAAATTAGACATAACCTTTCATCAACATGAGCTACCTCCTTTGGAATTGAGAAAGAAAAATGATGCCTTCATGATAATAGCCCAATTCAATAGAATAGGCATAAAAAGGACTCTTGTTGATAATGGATCGGTCCTTAATGTGTGCAATGTGAACCTTTTAGATTGATCGTGTTTTGAAAAATCAAACATGGAATCTGACTCTTTATCGATTTGAGGATTTGACAATGTAGGAAAGAAACTGCTTAGTGTGATTACTTTACCTATTACAGTCGAAAAGGCTACCTTACAAACTCCTATTCATGTCATGCCTCATGACCTTTCATACAATCTTCTTCTTAGAAGACCATGGATTCATGAGATGCATAAGGTGGCTTCAACCCTTCGTCGTATTATGAAGTATGTCTATGACAACAAGGTATACCAAGTTGAAATAGACCCCAAGCCTAAAATTTTCTTACAAATTGAAAAAGGAGCAACAAGTCCTCTAAGCACATTGATTCCAACATCCAACATAGAACCTTTAAAAGAAGATAAGAAAGAAACGGAAACAGTATCAAAATTGTTAAATGATGATTGATGTTCCTTGGAGTTCACACCCTCATTTATGGGAGAATACATAATCATGAGAAAAAGGGATGAAAAAAAAAAGTAACCAATAGTCATGCCAACTCAAAAATTGGAAGAAAATCTACAAAAATCCATATGTAATCTTGAAGAAGATACAAGCTATATGCCAAACTTTGATGATATAGATTATCAACAGCCACCAAACCCGAATGAAATGAAAAGACTTTATGGGAAAGGTTATGAACTTGTGAAACAATTGGGTTACAATGGTAAATGATCTGGGAAAAAAGAACAAGGTATTTGAACTCCTATGGAGCCTAACATGCAAGAGATAGGCTGGTTTGGGGTATTGTCCTTCTAAAATTACACAATCAACAAAGAGACCATCGGTAAACATCAACACTATCATGTGCAAACCAAAAATCAACCTCAATTTGAAGCATCCTGAATTGCTTGATATGTATTTGAAACCATCATGGGAATTCTTTGAAAATGACGAAACCTTGAAGTCACCTACTACTCCTCAAACAAAATAGGTCACATGCGCTATGATTAGCACCAAACAAAAAGCTACAAAAGATGAAAGTAATGACATGGATATAAGTATAGAAGAATACAACCATGAATTTCCAAAGCCAAGTGCACTCCCTCTAGGAGAAATAATTGACATACCAATGGACATCAATGACAAGGAGAAAGTCATTAAGATAGGTAATTCCTTGATGATGAAGAACAAGAGGATCACATAATATTACTCCATGATTTTCCCAAAAAAAAATCTTGGAAATATTTGGACATGCCAGGAATTGACACTAAGATAGTGATGCACAACATAGTCCTTTCTAAAAATGCTAAGCCTGTTCAACAGAAGATAAGAAAGATGAATCCTAAGATAGTCTTGCCTGTTAAAGGAGAACTCAAAAAACTCCTTGATGTAGGTTTCATAAGACCTATATATTATTCTCCTTGGATCTCAAATATTGTTGCAATCACAAAACTTAACAATCGTATTAGGATATGTACAAATTTTTGTGATCTGAATAAGACATCTTTAAAGGATGATTTTCCCTTTCCTAGTATTGATATAATAGTATACTCTATTGTGGGACACACTTTGTTGTCATTCATGGATGTATTTTATGAATATAATCAAATCTTCATCAACCTTATAGACCAATATAAAACAACATTCACAATAGTTTGGGGAACGTTTTGCTAGGTCATGATGCATTTTGGATTGAAGAATGCAGGCACAACATATCAAAAAGTAATGACATTGATATTTCATGATTACATACATAAGATTTTGGAAGACTATGTTGATGAAATTCTATCCAAATCATTAACAAGACAAGAAAATGTGAATTTCCTTTTAAAAATCTTTGCATGAATGCGCAAATACAACATGCGATTGAATCCAAAAAAGTTGTCTTTGGTGTATATAGAAATTTTTTTTTAGCTTTTATCGTATCTCACAGAGGCATCAAGGTGGAAACAAAGAAAATTGATGTTATATTCAACATGTCAGCTCCTAAAAATAACTCTCAATTTCATATGTTACAAGGAATGATTCAATTCATCTGTCATTTTTTCACATCATTAGCTGATCGAACATTACCCATTATAAATCTCCTCAAAAAGGATGTGCACTTTAATAGGAATAAGGATTGTAAATAGTCTTTCGATATTTTGAAGAAATATATTTCAACTCCACTTTTTTTACAACTTTCTATACAAAAAAAACCATTCATACTTTATATAGCCGCATCAGCCCATGCCCTTGCAGCATTGTTGGCTCAACAAGATGAAAATGGTAAAGAGAATCTGGTCTATTACATTAACCAAATCTTGATAGATTATGAGAAATGATACAAAAAAATAAAAAAATAGTGTTTAGATCTTGTATTCACTACCAATAAGTTGAGACATTACTTATTGCTGAAATACAAGTAATGAAGAAATTTGATCCTCTCAAAAATCTTTTCAAAAAAATAGATTTATCAGGATATTTAGCTAAATGGGTGATGTTGTTGAATGATTTTGACCTTAAGTTTCTTTCACAAAAATAAATTAAGGGTCAAGCCTTGACTGAACAATTGGTTGATGCTCCTTCTCCTTTGGTAGTTCCTAGCAATGAATCTTTCACTGATGATAATGTGCTAATAGTCAACATTCATACATGAGAACTATACTTTGATGGATCTAAGTGTATAACAGACTCCGGTGTTGGGGTTATAATAATTCCACCTATAGGAAAGCCCATTCCCTTGTCATATCAAATAAACTTCCTATGTACAAACAAAATTGCTAAGTATGAAGCATTTCTCTTTGGGTTGCGTGTTTCCTTAATCATGGGTGAAAAAGACATTAAGATATTTGTTGATTTGAAATTATTAATCAAGAAAATAAATGGGACATATCAAGTAAAGCATGAAAAATTATCAAAATACAAGGATCTCACAATGAACTTGTTAGAGAGGTTTGAATCATTTACCATTGATAATATCCCATGAAAAGATAATTAGCATGTGGATGCAATGGCGAGTTCAGCTTCTCTCATATCACCACAAGATCCTTCAAAGGATTTCAATTTATGATTCACCCAATCATGCAACCATCAATCGAGGGTAAAACTGCAAAATTATTAGCAGCAACCAAGGGAGACTCAAGTGAATGGTATGATACCATATTTAACTATTTGAAAAATGGTACCATTACCAAGCCAACAACAAAGAACACCTGAATTCACTTATGAAAACTAGCAGCCAAGTACATCATCATCGCCAACATATTGTATAAAATATCCTTTAACAAAAAAATTCTTAGATGTCTCAAAGAATCTGAAATCCCCATAGCATTTGAAGAGGCCCATGTAGGTGCTTGTGGAGGTCATTTTGGAGGGAGATCGTTAACACAAAACCTCATTTGCATGGGATATTACTAGAGACATCTAGAGAAATATTGCTTCCATAAATGTCAAGAACATAGCAATCATGCTCCTACTTCTGAGCTTCATGCCTGAATTCTTATTTGGCCATTCTCGGTGTGGGGATTGGATCTAATTGGAAAAATATCACCACCTTCATCTATTGGACATACGTTTATAATCACAATAACTGACTATTTTACAAAATGGGTAGAAGCTATTCCTCCTTGATCCACAACTATTGATGTAATATGTTGTTTCATATTGGAACAAATTATTGTTTGCTTCAGACTTCCTTTCGCATTAGTTTCTGATAATGGGACACCATTTAAGAATAATGATTTGAATAAATTCCTCAACACATTTAAATATATGAAAAATGGACACTCGAGTGAATGGTATGATACCATATTTAACTATTTGAAAAATGGTACCATTCCCAAGCCAACAACAAAGAACACCCAAATTCACTTATGATAACTAGTAGCCAAGTACATCATCCTCACCAACATATTGTATAGAAGTTCATTTAATAGCATTTTTCTTAGATGTCTTAAAGAATCTGAAATCCCCATAGCACTCGAAGAGGCCCATGCAAGTGCTTGTGGAGGTCTTTTTGGAGGGAGATCCTTAGTGCATAAACTCATTCACATGGGATATTACTAGAGACATCTAGAGAAATATTATTTCATGTATGTTAAAAGATGTCATAAATGTCAAGAACATAGCAATTTGATTCATGCTCCTACTTCTGAGCTTCATGCCCAAATTCCTATTTGGCCATTCTTGGTGTGAGGATTGGATCTAATTGGAAAAACCTCACCACCTTCATATGTTTGAAATATGTTTATAATCACAACAACCGACTATTTTACAAAATCGGTATAATTTATTCCTCTTTGATCCACAACTATTGATGTAATATGCCGTTTCATATTGGAACACATTATTGTTCACATCAGACTTCCTTTCACATTAGTTTTTGATAATGGGACACCATTTAATAATAATGATGTGAAGAAGTTCCTCAACACATTTAATATCCAACATTTCTTTTCAACACCTTACTACCTATAATTTAATGGTCAAGCTGGATCAACTAATACAAATCTTGCAAACATCCTAACGAAGACAGTAAATCAATATAACAAGGATTGGCATACGCAAATGACATACATATTATGGGCTTGTCGTACTAGTATCAGAACATCCACTGGAGAAACTCCCTATAACCTTTTCTATGGTATTGAGGTAATTATTCCCTTAGATTTAGAAATCCCCACGTTAAGGATTTCTCTTCAAGGACTTCTTGATGACAATACTTATAAAGAGTAACGATTCCACCCGCTTGAGATGCTTGATGAACAATGCATTAACGCTCTTGATAATCTCCAATCTTATGCTAAACAATTACAACACAATCATGATAATCACGTCATCCCTTGGGTATTCAACAAAGGTGACTTAGTCTTGTATGAAAATAAATGAAATGTTAATACCAACCCAACTGAAAAAGGAAAATTCAGTCCTAATTGGTTAGGACCTTACATAATTAATGAAAATTATGGTTCTAGTGCATACACATTAATAGAAATGGATGACACACCTCTCAAAGACCCTATTAATTCCATGCATTTGTGTCATTATTATATCTAATCCCTTTGATTAGTATGAATGATAAAGAAATGATGTTAGAGTTAGTGGATAATATCCTAAGTTCTTTCGCATTGCTTCATTCTTAGCAAGTGGTTATTTGTGTGTCTTGAATACTAAGGTGATTATTTAATTCATTTAAGTAATTACTTTAGGTTTCATACTATTCACCCTCATTTTGTATTTTGTGCTAGGTTAGATCCTTATATGCATAGGTGCATTAATTTAGCATAACATACTTAATCATAATGTTGCATCTAAGAGAAACTAGTATAATTTTTAATTAGATCACATAAAGCATGTTAAATCATCAAGACATTCATTAAATTATCTTAGAGATATTATTTAATTAATCACATTGTCAATTAATATTCAAAATATAAATACAAGTAACAAAACATTGAATGTTTAGGGTGAACCCACAAAAGTGGTTTACAATTCAAATGAGGAAGGAAAACTTCCAAAAAACTCACCCATGCAAAAAAAAATCGTTTTGAGGGGTTCGAGCGAACTGAATGTTCGAACGAACCCAAAAGGGGTTTGCTCAAACCAAGGTTCGAGCAAACCACTTTGCATGTGGGAACCCAAATTTCCCATTGTGGAAAGGGGGTTTAATTGAACCTTGGTTTGACCGAACAAGGGTTTGAGCAAACCCATTAGGTTTGCTCAAACCCATCTTTTCCCACATTCCCACACTATGACACAAAAAGACTCCATATTTTTTCCCTTTGAAGCTCAGGTTGAGGATGAAAATGGATGAGACTCCACAGAACCAACTAGAATATGGTAGTCCTCAGAACGAGCTATCCAATGAATATAATTTTAATATGTTTTGGTTTTATTATGTATGTGTTTTTTTAGTTTTCTTAAACATAGGTTCTTCACCGAAAATCTAGCTCTATGTTTTGCACATGTGGAAAAATATAAAATTATCAAAATAATTTTTTTTTAAATATTTTCATCTTGGGTATTGATGTCCTTGATCCACAAAAAAAAAAAAAATCAATTTCGATACATATATAAAAAGTTATGTTGTATACAATCCACCTATGTCTGAATTGCAATTGGTTTGACTTCGAAAATTGATTAAGGAAAAAATATTCAATAAAAAACTATGAGACCAATTGAAAGTGATAGATATCATAGTTACAAATCTAAATTCAAAAAATTTAGAATTTTATCCTTCATACAAAAAAATTATGTTGTATATGGTGAGCGTCACTTTTTTAAAAAATTGTTTTCTGAAAAAAAACCAGTTTTCGTGGGAGATGGAAAAAGAAGTGCAATCTAATTCCAAAAAAATTGAAAAAAATATTTTTAGAATCTACAGACAAAATGTGATGAGACTCTAGTTTGCATCATCTTCAAATTTCTCACATTTTAGCCACTATAGGTGCCTGAATGTGAGGATTTAGTTAAAAATAATAATTGCAGTGTCTAGCTTGGACAAAAATTGTAAACCACTATTATGGGGTCACCCTTTATATATATATATATAAATTTTATGTACATTTCATCAAAATATATATACAATTCCACTAATTTCTATGAGTTTCAGATCCCTCGGGACGTGGTGCTCACATTTGTCTAGTAGCAGTATGTCGAGAGACGATGGTGTGTGCTCGTGATTGCAATCCACTGAATGTGCTAAGAGAAAACTGTAAGCCTCGTATCTATCCTAGGGCCTCCCGATTCTCTCCTACTATCTGATCTCTCTCTGCCTAAAGCCTAACTACCTTTAACTCTAGTCTCTTGAGCTTTGTTGAAGTATGAGATGACAAAGCCTCTAGGGAAGCATCGGCTTGGTGGAAGCACCTCCTTAGACTCTCATACAACACCTGTAGTCTAAAATGTGGCCTAAATGACTCTAGGTCATGTTCCATGATGGGTGGGGGCACATATTCTGAGTCTATGGCCTCCTCATTGACTAATGGGGGCACTATCTCCATAGCTACCTATCCATAGAGATCCCAAAAATATCTGACAAATCCAACAAGATAGAAACAATAGATATAATTAGTACACATCATGATATATATATAAAAAATAAGCATAAGCATAAAGCATAATATCAAATCAAAATCATCACCTATCTCTCTGGCCGACTATATGCAATTAGCCTCACTCTATGTAGGGGGCATGGAAGATGTGCTAGCCTCTCCATGATTATGTGTACTAGTGCCACTATCAGCGTCATAATCTATCTAACCAATGGGGCTCATGACTATAATAGCATCACTAGATCAATTTGTGGCCTCACTCTCTCATCATGTATTGGCCCATCTAGGAAAAACTGCATGTCATTTTCATCTCATGGAAGGTCCACTGCTCAGAAATGTACTCTCACCCCAAATAGGAACTCGGAGTATGCGGTGCATGTCCTCTAGTGTGATCATCATCTCACCAGTCGGTAGATGGAATGTGCATGTATCAGCATCCCAACGCTCTTCTAGTTTCATTAGCATCACATCATGGGGGGTATGAGGTATGCCTAGTACAATCCTATAGCATGCAATAGCTCTATGTCCTCCACTAAAAGCATGGGGGCTAAATCTCTTTGAAGGTTGATCTACCTACCACAAAAACACTGGCACGAACAAGTGGGGACCAATCAAAAAAGAAATAATGTCTTATAATCAATCTAAACTCTCAAATTTTTACATCAACAACCATAAATGTGTACTAAAGTTGTTCTAGTGTGCTTTCCTAGAGGCCCTAGACACTTTAGACCCCTTTTGAGGCACTTCACGAATAAAAGGGGCACTTTGTGAACAAATGGGACACTTTGCAAAAAAAGGGGACGATTTGCAAAAAAAAATCCAAGACACTCAATTAACCTATAAATGCATAAAAAATCATAAAATAACTTTGTAAGGACAAAGATAAGGTAGAAAAAGTCAACTCACCTCATTATGATGCTTGTCATGTGCCACTTGGTCTTGCAACACGTCCAGTCTTGTAGGCCTGCAATATCGTTTGCTAGGAATATTTCACTATTCTTCAATCACTTTCAAGCTACAAAAAAGGTCAATGAAAAATAAGTAAGAATTTACTTCACCTTTTTTTCTCTTTTGTAAGTTAAAATTAGGGTTTGTACTACATTAGGGTTTAAAATTGAATTTCATTCAGACCAACATAATGAGGGCTAGTGAGCTCCATTTTTGACACCGTTTGTTGCATTGGAATCATGATTCTTCTCCCAACATCATCAACTATATATCATTATGTGGCATGGTACTTGGAAATTCCCTATGATACAACTTATACTATTTGATGCGGCTAGATTGCTATTTTGATTCCACCTTCGAAAATCAAGCAAAATCAAGGGGGGCATACATCTACCCTCGAATTTGATTTCTAAAAGAAGTTAGATAAGAGGATTTTTGGACAACTAATGAATTCGTGTTGCAAGATGTGGTTCCTAACATTGTGGTTTTGAAGATGACTACAGTGGGGGCTTCATTCTCCCATATCATGATTGAGCTTATATATGTATCCTTTTATGAAATAGAGGTCATTATTAGATTCCTTTAGCTTACACATGCACGTAGAGTCATATGGGTGCTAAAAAGGGGGCTAAATGTAGTGTATAAAATTGTACACTCTTGAAAGTGAGGCAATTTCACACTTAATTTGGACCTATTTTTCCACCCTTTCATTAATCACCCTTTAAAATAATCATTTATAGGCCCCTAAGACCCACTATTTTGGATCTTGAGGCTCATTTCACTCAAAAATCCCATAAAATCACTCAAATCCCTGAAAATCTTGAAAAACTGCCTCAAAAAGGTAAGGTGGGACTCATTCGCCACCTTGGGCTAATGATTCCTCTTAGGTAAGACCCATTCACCAAGGGTGGTGAATGAGTCCCATTTGGGGTCTTTTTCAAATTTTGAGCGGGAATTCACCCATTTAATTTAATTTTTTGGTGGATTTCATCCTTTGAGATCTAAAAATAAGTCAATTAGGTGTTGATTCCTATAAAATAAAGATTCTAAGTCATTTTTATCACCTCTAAGAATTTTGAGCAAGCATTTTCAAGAGTCAACTATTGAGAATCTTTCACAAGAGCATTCAACTTCAAGAGAAAGTGAATTTGAAGCTTTGGAGCAGAATTAAAGTGTTTTTGTAGGTCTGCAAGCTTACTTTCATTCAAGATCTAGCACTATCAAGGTTGATCATGGTTGTCTATGGTGAATCATGAGGGATTCTAGGTTTGGGAGATGCAACTAGCCATCAAGCCAAGCCTAAATAGTTGTTTCCTAAGTGATTCCATCTTCCATTATCACTCTACATACTCCTAAGGAAGGTACAAGAATCATAAGGATTCATTTGGGGTGATGAGATATCACCATAAGTGAGTAATTCATCTCTATATTTCTATTCTTGCATCATATTCTTTCACATTAGAAAAAGACTGCATCATGTTTTAGGTTTCATAGTCTTAGACACACTTAAGGCTAGGGTTTTCATGCACATTTCATTATTTCTATCAAATTTTAATTACCAAACTAGGGGTTTGACCAAGGCAAAGCCCTCATTAGAAAATCAATTTGAATTTTTTTTTGTAGGTGTTTTTCATAGACTCGGATCTAGAACTCAGATTGGAAAGGAAGGGAAAGTATTGAAGAGCAGATCAAGACTTCCAATTTTCAAAATCATATAATGGGACTAATTCACCAAGAGTGGTGAATGAGTCACATTATAGTTGTTTTCCAGATATTTTTGCGGATTTTGATACCATTTTTCCCAAAATAGACTTTTGTGCATAAACTCGGATCTAGAACTAATTCTCCTAGGTTGGTGAATGAGTCCCAGTTGGTCAAAAAGTCAAAATTTCTAGAATATTAGAGTTTTTCCAAGTCATTTCAAGGTGTCTAGGTGCACATAACTTACCATTTTACTTTTATGTTATTTTTTACTAACATTTCTAAGGAATTTTCTAAGTCATTGCATCAAATTAGGGTTTTGTCATATAATTTGTATTGCATTGTCTTTTCCAAGTCTAAACTTGGTGGTGAACCCCTCATTAGATATCATTCAGCCCCTAGGACAGTCCCTTTGCAAGATTCAATCTCCTTTGAATTTAAATCTCAAGGGTTTGTTCTTGAGTGAATTGTGCAAAGATTGTCTCTCTCCTCTTAGGTCCTAAATCCTGAAGGCAAAAGAGAGGTAACAATTTTCACCTATTCAGGAACCTCTATTGAGAAGGTGATATTGTTTGTTGATTTGCGTAGCATAGTGTCATTGCTAGTGTTCAGTTTCTTTCCATTGTTTTCTTAATCATATTTCATATCTCTTGGATTTCCTAGCTTTCCGTGGAAGTAGAAACACCAAAGGGGGGTTTTGACTGAGGCAAACCCCTATACAAACCCAACATTTTTCCTCTCTTGGTTGTGTGTAGGTACATGTACATGTGGAGCTATTGGAAAACTGGATTTGTAGTGAGTTAATCTCCATTACTTGCATATTTTTCACATTTAACTTCACCATATTTTTAGTTATATAGTTCATTCTATTATTTATTGTTCCATTTAGTACTTTAAATTCTATTTGCTAAACTATTAGTGGATTTTTGGAATTTTCACTATACTCATGTACTTTCTAGTCATACAAACGCCAGTGCTCCAGAGAGATGCCATCACACAACTTTGTTGTCCCTGACCTTCACTATTGTCCTCAAGAAGAGAGATAATTGAATTTTAGTTCAAGTTCCATAAATTGACTCGGTTAGCTCTTAATGATATCAAGTTTCCACAATCCATCATGTTGATGTAAAAAAATAGCAGACAATCAAATCAAGAAATTCACTTAGAATTTTTTTTAGCTTTGTTAATCTCCCAAGTTAGTAGAATGACATAAAAACTTGAGAGTTCTCTTCATTCTCTATCCTTCACCTAAGACTCTTATCCAACTTGAGGTAGATTAGGGCAGCCCTCCACTCTCTATTCTCCATGACCTAGAGCCTTGGTGTGTTTGGTCCCCCTCTTCTACATTTTGGTGAACCTGACAGGAACCATTTTGGTTTCGTTTAGCAGAGTTGAAAGGCCCTTTCCTCGTATCCTAGGAGTGTTGTCGATTTGAGTGTTGTGGGGCATCTCTCCTTGCAACCCAAGCTACAACCCCTAGTGGTATAGTTGGAAGACTCCATAGGAATTACAAAATGAAACCTTTGGGAGCTCTGTGAAATTTTTGTCTCATATACATGATGGCATCCTTTCTACATCTTCCCATCCTATCTATGCAACCTGCGAGTAGTTCCCCTTGTATAATTTTTACCTCACAGGACTTGCCGATGCACTATAATAGAGATCCATCTCCTCTATCCATCCCCGTGTGAATCAATAGAAACACTATAGTAGGTGTTCTTGTTGACCCAATGCGTTGGTTGAATGCCATCACTAAGGAGATTATGCTAATCAATTTATTGCATAGATATGGGTACGATGAATCCAAGAGTACCATCCATACACATGATGGGATTTGTGTACCTCCCATCAACTACATTTCCATGTCTATCTTAGTTGGACCTAAATTTAGTCTTTGACATAACCTCAGGGTCTGAACTCTTCAAGGTGAAACTGGTTATCCCCTGGTTGGTCGCTATGAATGCAGTTCCCTCAGTGGTGCATAAGTGTCTAAAATTTATTAATGAGGGTATAGTGCATGTGGTTCACGACACCGGATATAAACCACTGATTGTTCATGGTAGCTACTCGCTAGTTCACTTCTATCCTATGCCCATTGGTCTACTTCCTTCTAGGATGGACCTCTCTTATTAAACCTATGTGAAGTACAAGAGTGGAGGCATAATTCCTAAGGTGAGATACCCTCCTTCTCCCTATGCCCTATCACATAGGGCTTTCTTGAAGGCTAATAGTGATGTCGCCTTGGATCAAAAAAGATAAAAAGAGAAGTGTGTTCATCACTATTCTTCTTCTGCTACTATTTTCCTACCTATCTCTTCCTCTTGCCGTATGTGGCATCATCAGAGTCTTCTCCTAGGTGTTTGATGGAGAATACGATGATACCTGGTAGGAAAAAGCCCAAGCATTTAGCATTCAAACTTCTCATCTTACCCACGGTGCCTCAGCCCATTTGATATGGTAAGAGGAATGTTCTTCATGGGGAGTCCTCTATGTCACAACCTCCATGGGCTCTTACCACTCTTGCCCCTAAGGCACTAAATGGGAAGATATTTGTCACTGAGGCATCAGAGCCGACTCCCCCCACTGTTGCTCTAGCTTCTTCTCAACCTCTCCCTCATGTACTTCCCATCTAGGAGTCTCTCCCTCCACCAAAAAAGGTTGTGATGGATACTGTAATGGCCAAGCAAGAGTCCTTTGTTCCATCTTAGCTTTCAGCCTCTAGCTCTCAGAGTCACAAGATCCACCTTGTGCGTGAGTGCAAGTTTCAGAGAAAGGATCTAGTCATTCAGCAGGCCGCCCTATAGAGGAAGGAAGGGGAGTCGACAGTAACTGCCCTGGTACCTTATATTGTATCCTCCTCTCTTGTCCACTTTGCTTTAGTTCCATAAACCTCTCTTCTTCTCCTCACTCTTGTGGTGAGTATAAATTATCCTCACCCAAAGAGGGTGCAGGTGTTTATTTATCCTTTAGTCGAGCCATGTCTTTTGATGTCTCTCTTGAACATCTCATTGTTTTCTAAGCTTGTGGACATGTTGAGCACCTCAATGGTGTTCACTATTGTATTTTCCTCTTTCTTCACACCTTTTTCCTCATTTTTGTTGATTTTGCATCCTTCTACGAAGCAAAAGATGGAAGATGGACCCACTAGAAATAGGGGTCAAAAGATAGGTTCACCTTCTTTTGAGGGTGATTCTACATTACCATGTGTCATCATAGTGATGGAGGAAGTCTCAAAATCCTTAGAGTTTTCCACTTGTCTCGAGTCTCTTGGCCTAGTAGTGAATCTTAGGTGCTACCTCCCTCACCCATTGAGTTAACACATGGCACTCTTGTGAAGTGCATGTTTAATTCTCTAGACAAGGTCCCAACCCTATCAACAATCTTCACAAAATAATTTAATTTTACCCCACAAGAACTGAGCAAAGAAGACCTCAATGGGTCTCCCTCCTTAGCTCTTGTTGAGGGGGGCTTAGAGAGTTCCCCCCTCAATATTCTACCGTTGAAATCTCATCTTTCCTCCCCATACAATGATCTAAATTGGGAGGCCGATGACCTATTTGTTGATGAGGACTAGGGGGCACCTCTTATTTATTTGTAGTGTAGATTGTCTGTGTGTTTTTGTTCCCCTATGCTTCTGTTATATGTTCCCAGATTACCCTTGTCACCCTCGTAGGTGCTTGGATACAAGAGTTCTTATGTATCATGAAATTTCCTCTATTTTTTACATCATTATTCCTCTATTATGTGTATTGGCTTTTGACAATTGGGGACGATGAAAACTGTTGGGAGAATTAAGGCTTCCCTTCCACGCTGACCAACTTTTTTATTTTTATTTTGTCTTCTCATGCATTCTTCATGTGGTCTGATATAGTAGGGGGTTGATAATAGTTCATTAATATAATATTATACATATTTATCTATATTTATGAGTAGCTCTGACCATGAAATATAAGATTTCCCATGTGCCCCTTATTCGTAATATTGTTGTTACGACTTATTTGTTTTTTCTCTTGTATTTCTTGCTTGTTTTGTGATGTTGTTGTTCTCATGTATTTCCCCTCATGTGTGCAATAAAATTACCATGGTTACATCTCACTATATTTTGTGAGACACAACATCACTCTTTTTCATAATTTCTTTTCTCTAGACTTAGGATGTTGCGTGCCTCTACGTTTAACACACACCATCCTAAGGGGGGTTCTCACACTCCTAATGAAATAACCATGTTATTTGGGGATGCAGATGTTGTGAATAGCCCCTTGTTTTGGTTTCTTAGAAAGTGGCCACCCTTAGATTGGAAGGCTTAAGCATCATAAACATCCTCCTCTAGCTGATTATCTCCTTGCATAGGGAATTGATACTTTTCTTCAATGGTTTCATAAGTCATTGTTGTGTTGACTGACCCATTATCCTGATTGGAATTTCCTGCTGGAGGATGGGCATCAACCTATGCTATTTTCACAATCTTCTCCATTTCTGGGCAATTGACCTCAGAATGGGTGGCTATATCATGTAACCGACACCAATTTGTCATAAAATTCAAATCAGCAACATTAGCAGTGTGTGGTCTTTCTTCACCTACTTGATAGTTATGAGGAACTCCCCCATTATTAGGTCTAGTATTCCACTACCTATTATTGTTGTTGTTTTTGAATCTTTGATTATATCCTCTATTCTGATTTTGATAATTCTGATTTGTAGAGTTCTGATTTTGGTAATTCCTATTGGTGTTCTAGTTCTAGTAATTTCCCTGATAGTTATAACCTCTCTAATTATTGTAGTTCTGGTTTTGATTATTGGGAGGGTTTTGTCTCAGCTATGCCATGTCGTTTGACATCTGAGAAAGAGTCTTTTTTAGAGTCTCTAACTCACTTGTGAGTTGAACATTTTGTTCATTCTGCACATTTTGGACTATGGCAGGGGGATGGACATGGGTTGGTCCTCCCCCTTGTTGTGGTTGCTTCTAAGATTTTTGTTGTTGAGGTTGGTGTGAGACATCTTGTACACCATTGCTAAAGAAGGGCACCGTGGGTGGAGCTTGTAACTCAGACATAGGTCCATATTGGGAATAAGACATCCCTAGGATAGTGTTGTATAATGGTGGATTAGGCATTGGATAATTCATTGGAGGGAGAACTGCTCCTAATCCTCTAGATTGCAAACATATCTGTTGTTGCAATTTGATAGCCAAATGATAAATCTTAGACAATGAGTTAATTTCATCAGGTTCATAAGTTCTTTGCAAGAATAGGCCAATCAAAGGATCAACAGCTCTCAAATATGCCTATATGGCCATAACCTCTAGTACTAAGTAAGGCTCTTGTAGCCTACGATACATCCTTTGGAACCTAGTGTTAAACAAGGGAAATGGTTCATGATGTTCTTTCCTTATGGTGGAAAATTGGTGATATAATATTGCAAGATCGACATAAACCCTGAATTGATTAATGAAAGCATTCTCTAAATCAGTCCAACCTAGGATAGATCCCTGAGGTAGATTTAGATACCAATTATATGCCATATCTCCCAAATAGTAAGGAAATAGTCTACATACCACATCTTGGTGAGCAATCTGAGCTCTTGTGCAAGCATCTTTGAATGCATGTATATGTTCTTCAGCACTTCTCGACTCTCCATGCATATATTTCGAATAGAACCTCTCTAGGTTCTTTGGTAGATCATGGAATCCGCCAGGAATAGTCCCTAACGGGGAGGGATTATTCACAAAGTAAGCCATTGGTGGGATGGGTTGATCAGGTGGTGGTGATGAAGGCCGAATTGGTGGTGACAAAGGCCTATTTGGTGGTGATGATGTAGGTGGAACGGGTGGTGGTGTTGGTGGATTTGGTGGAAATCCCGATGGAGTAAGCGGTGGTGGTAACATAGATACCTCTACCCTACGAGCATGGAGTCTAGATCTAACCGAGGTTTGAAGTTCTTCAAATAGTTCATGATTAGCAGAGGATCTGAGAACCCTCTCGTATCCCTCCAGTGAAAAAGATCTTCCATGAGCTAGCTTGTCCTTTTAGGCCCTCCTTCTAGCGCTGACTTCTATTGATGGTTAAAATGACACAAACAACATTAAAATAGAATATTTCTACTCTATTTCTCCTGAAAAAGAAAGACTACATATAGTGGCCTAACTCCCAAGGTCCTGGTAGTTGGTTCTCAACTGTCTGGTGTCACTCAATTGGTTCATGCAACTGTAATGTTCAAGGGGCCTATGCTGGTAATAAAAGACTTTAAGCAATGACTTTGTTTCTGTAACAAATGGGTTTTAAACAAAAGAAAAGAGATGGAACAAAGGGATAACTGTAAATTTGAATCAACCTTATCTAATGTCTAGACATATATCTTCAATAATGAATTTTTTCCAATCAGATCAAGAAAACCATAAGATGACACAATCTATAGAATGATCTATACCGTTGCATACATTTCAGGTGCTTAATTAATTCCACACTTACAATATCACAAATACTTCAAGGATTTCAAAACAACACACATTCATTCATCATTAAGATCATAGATCAACAAACTTCAAATAAACTTAATTCAATGACAATCTAACAAGATAATCTTTAAATCTGGTTTCTTCTAATGACTTTCACCACATAAGAAACTATCATGCTACAACACAATCATTGGCATTCAGATGGATTATAACTTATCAGCCTTATCAAATAAAACAACTCAATTCGAACTCCATACTGTGTAAAAACCTATAATTCTATTAACTGTAAAAACTATCAAGTAACAATGTATCTCCAAAACAATGATCACTACAAAACTCTATCTCCTAGCCTTCAGGTAAGCCAATTCTATTCTCAATTAGCTAACCTTTACAATATGATACCCCTTGGGTATTTATAGATATACAAAAAGTTTGAACTTCACTTCAATTTTAGGCTTTCCACCTTTTTAGGAACAACTTTCTTGGAAACTCAGATCAATTTTGATCTTGAGTTCTTACATTAGACATTCAGTTTAACTAAAAATAGAAGATAGAAGAAAAGAAAAGAATTCATGCGCCCCCAAGACTGTCAGTGTTGTATGCATGCAACATGCAAGGAAAATAAAAATCATGCATGCGAATCTGGATCTGCCATGCACTCACCAAAGCTGGTGAAGACTTGCTATAAAGTATCCATCTCTGGCCCATCAATCCAATCATCTTCAAATTTGATCCAATCCATCTCGGCTGCAACAAAATCCTTCATACTTTTCACCTTTGTCAATTCTCTTCCTGCAGCTTTTACTTCCTCTTTAACATCCATTAACCGATCTAACATTGACTCTTCTCCATCATCCTCTTTTTGCATGAGTCCCCTGAATCTTTCATCCCACTTTTCCTTTATTTGCTTAAAAGGCATGCCCTCTTTTGTAAATGCATTTATATCTACAATAATGGCAATGACTGCTTCTAACTCTTCCAATTGCTTAGTCAAATTATTAACAATCTCTTGAATTTCATCTTTACGCTTACACAAAAAGTTAGTTCTAAACTGAAGTATATGAGAAGTCTTCTCCACAAAGTCTTTGTTATCTTCTTCAAGTATAGATTGTTCTAGAAGAGTAGTTAGAGGCAATTCACTTAACTTTTTTAACTTTTGACTATACTCTTTATATTCTTCTACTTGTTTCTCCACTACCTCAATGTATTGATATATTTCTTTTACTAACCTTTCTATGTCCTTATAGGCTTCAAAACCCTCTACCAAAACTTCACTTACTTCTCGGTTTACCTTGTCTACCCATCGGTCTACCGTCTCTGCCTTGCCTTTCACTTGTACCAAATCATCTACCTCCTCTTTACTTAACAAAATAGGAGTCTCAATGGTTTTTGTCTATTGTGATCTTGGAGAGGAGACACTCTTCAAGAAAGAATGTAGCTGATCTAATTGAGCTTTTAGCTCATCCTTCTTTTGCTTGTCTTTGATCATTCTTGACTTGGTCATTGAAGCCACCACATCAATCAAAATCATTTGCTGATTTCTAGTGGGTCTTCCCAAATTAACCATACTCAATTGATAGTCTGTCAGCTGCATGTCCCCTACCTCCTTTTCTATCATTGGCATGGCACATTCAGCAACAATTTCTCCTTTATCTGTGAGTCTGGTAGAATGTAAGATTTTAGCCTTCTTCTTAGGCTTTTCCTACTCTATCCCCTTCATCATATCCTCCCAATTGAGAGGTTGTGGAGGTGTTCTTTCCCTTTTCTGCAGGTCCAATTTTAACCATGTAGGATTAGTCAGAGCAGTAGTCATCATAGAGGAAGAGGGAGTAATAACTATAGAAGGTGGCTGCATACTCACTTCAGAATGGGATTCAACCCCTGTTTTCTCTTGTTGTTCTTGTTGTATATGCATTTGCACAAGTCTTTCAGCCTCTTCTCTATCCTCCTATTCTTGGATTTTCTTATCTTCTTCTTCTTTCCTCAAGCTCTCTTCCTCCAACTAATTTCTCTCTACTCTTTCCTTCTCCAACCTTTCCTTTTCTAATCCTTCCTTCTTTAGAGCCTCCCTTTCCAATTTCTCTTTTTCTAAGGCTTCAAACTTTTCCCTTTCTAACCTTTCCTTTTCCAAAGTCTTAAGCTTTTCAGCTTCTGCTTCTTCTTCCTATTGTTGACTAATCAGCTCTTCAGCCTCTTTTTCTTTCCTTATCTTTTCTGCCCCTTCCTCTTTTTGTTGAGCTTCCTCTGCAAGTTTCAACGTAGAAACCAGGATTTCCTTTTGCCTCTAGTTTCTTGCTTTCTCCTCCTCAAGATCATGGATCTTTTGTATCAAATCTAACTTATCATTTTTTGCTTTAACTTTAAGCTCCTGTTCTCGTTGCCTCCTTTGCTTCTCTACTTCATCATCCACTATTTCAATTTAACTTGTTTTGACTGTAATTGTTGCTGGTGAAGTAGAGATTCAGCTTGTACCTTTGCATCCATTTCTTTTTGTCTCTTTGCGGCAGCCCGTGTATTAAAATCTCTCGTAGCATCTTCAAACATCTTCCATTGTTCTTCTTGTGTTAGAATCTGCTCAATACTCTACTCTAGAGGCATGTTTTCTTGCAAATCCTTCTCTGACAGAGTTTCATCAGAATCTGTCTCAACTTTCAGAATTTCCTCCACTTCTTTTCCCTTAGCAACTTCAACCATGCTATGAAGTGCTCCCTCCTGAACTTCTTTACTCTTTTTCCTTGTAAGTGGGACTTGTGCAGATGACTCACCCAATGTAGGTGTTGAAACAGTAGATCCTATTGGAACGTCTCCTTCTATTGCTCCTTCTTCATCATCTACCACTTCAAGTTCTATTTCTTCAATGTCCAGAGGAAGGAATTCTAATTCCTCCTTGGGAGATTTCTTTCTCTTGATTCTCTTATATCCTTTGCCCTTTTTAAGAACCGGTCCTTGGAGAGCTTAAGCTCTCATCATTAACCATTGTATACTCCTATCATAGACTGTCCTTCCAATCTTCTTGATGTCAATTATTTCTTCACCATCCCAGTCAATTGGATCTAAGCTCTTGGTGCCAATATTCAAAGCTTCATAGGAGGGATCCAACACAATTCCATCATCCACCAATGTGTCAAGAATGTTTTCTTTAATACCAAGCTCTAACATGAGTGAGACTGATAATCTTTCATAATTCTTCTTCCTCAAGTCATATTCATCTTTTCGATCGCACCAAAAGTCCTCTAACAAATTAAAATGTCTAGTGAACACTGAAGGTAATAAGGCATACATCTTCTTCTTTGGATCAAAATGCTTACGAGCTGTATACAATCCCAACTTCAATTGTATCAACTCATTACAAACCACCTTTGCCCCCTTCAAGTGTTGACAACTATATTCCCCCAACTTCATGGGAAATTTATGACATCCAGTCTTGTGCTTGATCCCGAACCGAGCATTAACTCCAATGGCTTGATATACAAATTCCATTAACACCATCCTCTTATTGCAGCATCTTGGAAGTAAATGTGGATGACCTTCAAAACCAAATAACCTAAAGTATGTAAATCTGGGGTATTGGATGTACAAAATTCCCCATTCAGCAATGAACACCATGGCTTCTTGACTTAACCGGTATCCTACATCTCCATTCAACTGATTGATAACCACATATAAAAATGCATCATTGACTCTTCTGAAATGAGTCTCAACAACCTAAAGAGATAATTGATCATAGTGCTCCCACACCTTCTTTTGTCCATCCAAGGCTCCCATTACGCCCACTCTATTCAAACTTGGGAAAACACCCACTCTTGCTACTGCATAAACAATGTAAGAGGTCATAAAGAAACACTTGGTTTCTCTGATCCTGGCTAACTGATCATGTATGGCATCAGAAACAATCACTGACCAATCAAATTGTTGTTGTCCTTTCAAGATAGTCTTAATAAAAGGAAACATCCACTCCTTGAAGTAAAATGTATCCCTCTTTCCAAACACCCTAGATAACATCACAATCAACCTTGCTATCTCTTCATAGAAATCTGCTCTCTTTGGCTGATCTGCAAGCTTGGTTAGAGATTTCTTTTCTGTCTTCAACCATTTCTTGTTTAAGTGAGATTTATTCATTCCCTTATACTTACTATATTGCTCCAAGGCCTCTGCCTCATTTCATTGTACCAAGTTCTTTGGATTTGGAACATAAAATATAGTCTGAAATGCTTGAGGAGTGAGATTAATAATCACATTGTCTTATGAATCCGTACATAGTCTTGTAGCTGGATTGTAAGCACTAGCTACTGTCATGATTAACTCTGGGCACTAGACAAATATAGGAAATAAAGTGATATGAGCTAACCCAGAGCTGACAATTATTTCTGTAGTCAATGTAATATCCCTTTCAAATGCCTCTGAATACCATTCCTCAAAATTGTATTGACCTAGATTAGTGTGAGTGATATCCGACCAATCTGATTCCACCTTGCTCATCTTCACAACCGGACTCCTGTGATTATACCTTAAGGTATAAGGCAGTTGTTCTGGCTTTAACTTCTTTGATTTTGATGCTACCTTTGATGTTTCTGCAGGCTGGTTTCTCCGAGCAGCTTCCCCTGATGTTCCTGACATCTTTCAACATTCCTACAAATGAAAACCTCTAATTATATCTCTAGATATTATCATAGAAACATGCTCTAAAAACCATACCTTCTTCTTATGCACCGGAGGCAGAACCAAGCAGAAACACAACCTAAAATTGTCCCTTTTTACAACATTGCCAGACTCGGAGTCTAAGCCGATACAGATACTTCACTTAATAACAAACAGGCTCGGGGTCGGAACCAGGATCAAAATGAAAAATAATTTGATTTTCCTTAGATTTTTCCAATTTTCATATCCAGTTTCAATTCTACCTCCACTTCTGTCTATGTCTTAAAACTGTTGTATACGGAGTCGGAAACGGGATGGAAATGGGATCGATAACTTTTGTAAAAACATAATTCTTAGGTCCATAATTGATTCCTATCCCACCTCTGCCTATGTTATCATTATTCTTCAAGAAAATCTTTTTAGAACTTGGAGCCAGAAACGGGATGGAAACGGGATCGATAACTTTTGTAAAAACATAATTCTCAAGTTCAAAAATGGATTCTGATCCCGTCTCTGCCTAGATTCACCATGACATCATCAAAGATTTTATCGATTTAACTCCTAACTTGATGACTAAAACCAAGGCCATATTAGATAAAAAGAAGCTTTAAAATACTATACTCATATGACCATGAGGAACAACTAAACCCTAGGATATAGGATTTTAATCATTTTTTAACTGTGATCATCAAATGATACAAAACCCTAATCTAACAAACCCGATAAAACTAGGGCACGGGTTTAAACCTTGCCATTACCAGAATGCAAAAAAATGCGACCAAACCCTAAGTAAAAATAATGAATCAATTTACCCTAACTCACTATAAATCTCTAATCTAATTAACCACCATTTAAAAACCTAAACTTAATTTAACTCACTACAAATCCAAAATGGCACGACACAATCACGACTAAAATGTGAAAGTGACCATGCCCTAAAACAGAAAGAACTAAAAATAAAACAAACAGAAACAAGGAAACAATCAGATCAACAAAATAAAACAACCATTCAAACAAGCATGCCAAGAAACATGAAATCGTTTGAAAACGACATGATTCTAGACATGGGAAAACATATATACAAACATGCCAAAGTAAATAAAATGAAGAACAATAAAGAGAAAACCTACCTCGACTACCCAAAAACACAGCTAACCCTCTGAATTGATCCGTTCACAACAATCTTCTCTTCCTTCAACCTTTTCGCTCAAATGAACTCTACCTTTTCTCTTTCGTGCTCTTCAATCTCTTAATAATGATAATAACTCGTTTAACCCTTATATGAATGTAAAACTGACGATTTCTACCTACACGCGCAGCTGTCATTAATGCATTAATGCATAGTTAAGGCGGAGTCAGAACTAAAAGAGAACCAACACTTCACAACAGTGCGACTTTAGTCAAAAAGTCAACGACCCAAAAAGATGGCGGGGGTGGAACTGAAATAGAAAATGATTCAAAACCCTTTTAGAAATTTCTAAACTTTATTCCAATTCCGGTTCCGGGTCCGCCAACTAAAAACAAAACAAAAGAAAATACAAAAAGTACAGTAAAAGACCGAACTAATAAAACAAAACATGAAGACCGAGACTAAGCATAAAATAAAAATAGTGGAGGTGGGGAAGGAGTTGATTATGATTTTACAATTTTCAGTAAAGACTAAGTTAACACCCATTCCGGCTCTGCTTCCATTGAAGACAAAACAAAAGATATAAACAAAAGACTGTCGGGATGAAAACCAAAAAAGGCTTCAAAAGAACGTTCAGAACCCAATTCAGTTCCGATTCTGATTCCGACATACTCAAAAACAAAATAAAAGATAAAAAACAACAAGGGGGACCCATTTTGACCGTGGCAAAAGATGGGGTGGTTATGCAAGGCATAACAAATGGCGACTCAGCTGGGAAAATGGTTTACCCATTTTCAAGATACCCAAAGAAAATTTCAGTCACCCAAAAACAACTGACTTATAAACACTATAACTTGAATAAAATCAAATATTTGTAGGATAAGTTTGAGCTAGAATCTCACATGTATGTGACCATGAGTTATCTTTGAATCTGAGTGTGTGCTTATATTTTGCATCATTCTTCATAGATACTTTCTCTATTCTTTAAACCACTCTACCTAAAATTCAAGCTACCTGAGTTGAATCCTTTAACTATCGTGCAGTAAAATCTTGGGTATTACTCCGCTGCTAGACAGGCATCCATAGCCCCGACGAAGATGCCTCTAGTTCTCACAAAGCATTTCTCTACTGCCATCCAGGCGTCCATAGCCCCGATAGAGATACTTGATTAGCCACTTGCTATTGAGCTTTCTTTTTCTTTCTTTCTCTTTTTTTTTTTTTCTTTTATATGGAAATTCTTTTATGCATCTCTCAATACTCAGATTGAAAGAATCTAATATGTGGGTTGAGTACTACAATGGATTTCATGATAGTCTTGGAATTGGATTTTTTATTTGAATCAAAGATAGAGTCATTCTAAAATAAATAGGCATTTACTCATGTAGATGTTTTATCTAATTTGGTGACAGATTTCTTTTGATAACAATGCATAGGATATTCACAATGTATCTTCTTACCTTCAAATAACTTCTCAAACCCAAACTAGAATGATCATAAGACATAAGTTTCAGAACAACATCATTTCCAATGATGATAATGAAAATACCTAAACCAATTTCTCTCCTAGTACCAATAGTATACTTTGAATAACAACCCCAAGTCTTGAGATGAACAAAATAAAGATTCCCAATGAAACAAAACTCAAAAACAAAAGAAAGAAAACAAAGAAAAAACAAAGCAAACAAAAACAAAAACCTATCTAAACAAATAAACAAACTAACTAAAAACAAAAACAACAAAATAAAACCAAAACCAAAAACTTAATTACATATGATACAGTATAATACATTTTCCTCTCAAAATATCAAACCTTTCTATGCACCAAAATAGTGCTTGAGAAACTGACCATTAACAGGTAATGGAACAAACTCTCCTATTAAAGTACTCAAATGAAAAGCATTCTCTCCTAAGATTTCAGCTATTTGATAGGGACCTAACCAAAGTCTATCGAACTTTTGGTGATCTCCCTTCTTTTCTTTAGCCTTATCCCATAATAACACAAGGTTTGATATTCTAAAAGCTTTTACCTTGGCTCTCTTGTCAAACCAACGTTTGACAATAGCCTGATGTTTAGAGAATTGTTGCAAAGCAACATCTCTTTGTTCTTCCATATTCAACAAATTAAGTAGTCTAACCTCAATCCTATCATCCTTGGAATAAAATTCCTGCATGAATTTCAGAACAGGTATTTGTAAATGAATGGGAAAGATTGGATCTTGGCCATAAACCAACTTAAAGGGTGAATTTCCTAGGGCTACTTTGATTTTGGTTCGATCTGCCCATAAGGAAAATCTCAACTGGGTATGCCAGTCCCTAGGGTTATTTTCTAACAAATTTCTTATTACTTCCAATAAATTCTTATTTGTGGACTCAGCCACTCCATTCCCCTGAGGGTAATAGTTGGAAGAATATTTCAACACAATCTTATGCTCATATTCCCATGAAATAAACTCAGCAGAAGAAAAAGCAGGGCCATTATCACATACCAGAGCAAATGGAACTCCAAACCTAGTTGTGATGTTCTTAGTTAGAAACTTGATGACCACCTCCATTGTGCTATTCTTGCAAGGTTGTGCCTCCATCCAACGTGTGTAGTAATCAGTTGTAGTCAAGATGAATTTATGTCCTGTAGAAGAATTTGGATTGATCACACCCACAAAATCAAGTGCCCATTGAGCAAATGGCCTTACCTCATATACCGGTTGTAGGGGCATTGGAGGATTTCTTTTTCTAGGTGCAGAAGTTTGATATACATGACAAGTCCTACAGTGTTGGTGTGCATCTCTAAACACATATGGCCAATAATAGCCTGATCTTAAAATTTGATGAGCCAAAGCATCAGCTGATCCATGTGCTGTTCCATGCCTTCCATGAAATTCATTTATAGCATGTTTAGCATCTTGCTGATCCAGACAACGCAGATAGATTCCTTGGAAATTCTTCCTGTAGATTGATCCCCCTTTGAGCATGTAATGGGTGCTCTTCATCATCAATTATCTCCTTTGAGTAGCATTCATCCCTTCTGGACACTTGTTATTAAGGAGGAAAAAGACTAAATTTGTATACCAGGGATCTCTTGTGAATGATTGCATAGTATACTGTTGACAAGTTATACTTCTGTCCACTTCAGCCATTGCCTTTGACAAACCTTGACCTCTTACAAGCTTCATTGGGTGAATCTCCAGGTCAAACTCTTGTAAGATTGCCATCCATTTCCCTCTTCTTTCCCCTAGTTCACTCTGCATCAGGAGGGACTTTCCAGCTGGATTTGGGACTATAGCCATAACCTGACTTCTGATTATGTAATGCCTAAATTTCTTCACTGCTCTAACCAATGCAAAAGCTTGCTTTTCCAATGATGAATATCTTACTTCTGCATTTTTAAAGGAAGAGCTCATAAAATAAATTGGCCTCTCCTCGTTCTCTTCTCTTATCTATGTCAAGATTGCTGCACATGAATGTTCAGAAGCAAAAGAATAAAGGTAGAAGGGCTTCAAATAACTCGGGCTTGTAAAAACAAGTGCCTCAGATATAGCCTATTTAATCTGCATGAAAGCAGACTTGGCCTCTTCACTCCATTCAATTTTTGCATCCTTCCTCATCATTTCGTTGAGTGGTTTAACAATCTCTGCAAACCCTGTTATAAACTTCCTGACAAAATTAATTCTTCCAAAGAAAGATCTCATTTTCTTCTTACTTCCTGGCCTTGTCAACTTCAAAATTGCCTCTACTTGATCAGGATCTATGGAAATTCCCTCGTCTGATATAATGTGACCTAAAAGCTTCCCTTCGAAAACTCCAAATACACATTTCTTTGGGTTAAGAGAGACACCATAACTGATGCATTTCTTTAGTACTTTCTCTAAATCAGCAGCATGATCTTCTCTATTCTTAGAGAAGATGGTTAGATCATCAACATATATGATTATACACTTTTCTATCAGATCTTTAAACGCTACATCCATCTCCCTCTGAAAAGTAGCACCAACATTGATTAGACCAAATGGCATCCTTCTATAGGCAAAGGTGCCCCATTTTGTAGTAAAAGTTGTCTTCATCCTATCTTCATGACTTACCAGGACCTGATTATATTCTGAATACCCATCCAAGAAAAACATCATCTGTGATCCATTGACCTTTTGCAATACTTCATCAAGGGAAGGTAATGGATAGTTGTCCTTTTCAGAGGCCTTGTTTAAATTTCTAAAATCCACACACAATCTAATCTCACCTTTCTTCTTTCTTACAGGAACTAGATTAGCCACCCAAGTAGAGTGTCTAACTGGAAATATTATCCTTGTAGCCAAAATTTTTTGTACCTCTTTTTGAATCAGAGGTTCAGTTAATGCATTGACTGGGTGTTGCTTTTGGCGAAATGGCTTGGCTTCTGGTTTGAGAGGAATTGTATGTGTGATGACAGATGTATCAAAAATTTTCAAGTCATCGTAGCTCCAAGCAATTGCTTCAATATTCTATTTCAAAACTCTGATTATCTCATCCTTAATCTCCTGAGAACAAGTCTTCCCTATAAGAACATTCCTTTCTGCCCCTGAGTGAGCCAAATTAACGAATTCATACTTGCCTCCTTCACTCTTTGTGGGGATTCTCTGATAAGCTCGTGGGTCTAAATCAAATATCCTTTCCAATGCTATCATCCCTTTTGGGATGTTATTACTCTTCAAATCCATTATTCCTTTTGGATTGTCACTTTTTGGATCCCAATCTCCCTGATCTCTATCAGAGTCATCAATTATCTCTCCTTGAAATACATAAGAACTTTCTAAGAAGGCCAAAATATGTTGATCATCATTAAACACCTAAAAATGTCTGACATTATCAGGAATGGCCAGAACTAAAACCAACTCCACAGAAAACCTCTTCAGATTTGAATCCTGCATAGGCTCTAGTATACTTGCTACAATAGCAAGAGCATCTTCTATTTGATTTGTTTCCCTTGGAATAAGAGTTATCCCAAAGGCATCAAAATCTTCTATTATATTCCAGATCCTATTTCTATAAGCAGCCAATCTCTTGTTGTGGCACGTGTATTGGCTTCACACTTGTTTCACAATTACCTCAGAATCTCCCATCACTGCAAGAGCAGTTACCTTCTTCTTATGAGAAAAAATGAGCCCTATTGCAAGTGCTTCATATTCTACAACATTATTAGTACAACCAAACTGCAATCTATAAGAAGCAAAGTAAGTTTTTCCTTTCGAATTGATTAGTTCAATTCCAACTCCACTTCCTGCTTTAGATTTAGAACCATCAAAGATAAGGGTCCAGAGCTGGTCTTTGGCTGGGAGTTCTTTTTTTTTTACAAACTATAGGAAATTTATCAGTTGTGACATGTGGCAGCTCAGACTTTTTCCAATCATCAGCAATAATCTTGAGGCTAGGCTCAGTTGAAGGTTCTCCTATGTTGCCAATTTGTTCAACAATTGACTCCTGAGCAACCTCTTGAGTTACTTTATCAACTAATTCATCTTTCATCAACATCTTGGGTATTGGTAAATCATCTGGATTAGGGGTATTGAAATGGAATTGAGATACTTCCACTTCTTCATGATCTGAGAACCCTAAGACCTGAGTCTGCTCTATTGGTAAAGAAACTTCCTCTTGAGAAAGACTAACCCGTGTAAGAATAGTTGCATCCTTAACTTGAAAGGAGAACTCATTGATGGGAGTCTCAGTTCCCTCTTGAGATTTTCATTTGAGCAGATCTACATGCCTTAGAATATCTATGCATGACTAACATGTCAACTCCAAATGGTTATGATAGTGTATTCTACACCAATTAGGAGGCAATAAACTACTTAAATCAGTTTCAGCTCCTAAAACTAGCCTATCTTGTTGCAATTTCCTTATTAGAACTTGCTGGTTGATGTGAATCATTGAGTCACTATGGTCTAAGGATAGTGTATCCTCAGGACTAACTACAGAGAAAGTAAGGACTTCCTCTTGTTTGTAAACACCTATCTTAGTTTCAAAGAATGCTACTTCATTTGGAGTATCATACTCTATAATCATATGTTTGAGTCTAGGTTCACTTTCAATTCTTATCTGGGTGGAAACTCCTTTCTAGGGTAACCACATATGCGAGAAATCAAAAGACAGATATCCTCCTATGCTTTTCATTAACTCTCTACTTAAGAGCATACCATATGTTTCTGGGATATCAGCAATTTGAATATCTATATAGGTCTGGATCCTTGGGTCTGATCCAACCTGGACATGCATGTTCTTCAACTCACCTACAACATTGACTTCAGTTTTATCCAATTGAATCACCTTTTTGTTGGTTGGGATAGGACTCAATCCTAACTTTTTACAAATCGAAAAAGGCATAACATTCCTTGATGCTCCAAAATCTAATAAACAATTGTGTAAATTCTTTCCAAAGATTCTCAAACTTAACAAGAAAGGTGGGGTACTGGTCTTACCTTTATACATTGTTGCATTAGTCTCCTTTGTAGGAGTCACTTTACCCTTCCCTTTTAGGTGATTTGCCTCTTCCAAAGCTTTTAATAACACCTCTCGTTGAGTTGGGCACCACTTCATGATATCAAAGAAAGACAATGATGTCTTTTTTCTCTATAATTCTGCAATAAATTCAAATTCTGAATCATTCCTAACTTGGTACTTAGGAAAAGAAGGCTAATTACCTCTATTCTGAGAATCAGAAGGTCCCTTTGGTGGAGGTGGATTATTATCTGCATTCTGGTTTGGTGGAACCGTGCTATTTGGGGGTGCAGATGTTGTGAATGGCCCCTTGTCTTGATTTCTTAGGAAGTGGCCACCCTTAGATTGGAAGGCTTGAGCATCATAAACATCCTCCTCTAGTTGATTATCTCCTTGCATAGGGAATTGATACTTTTCTTCAATGGTTTCATAAGTCATTGTTGTGCTGAATGACCCATTATCCTGATTGGAATTTCCTGCTGGAGGATGGGCATCAGCCTGTGCTATTTTCACAATCTTCTCCATTTCTGGGCAATTGACCTCAAAATGGGCAGCTATATCATGTAACCTACACCAATTTGTCATAAAATTAAAATCAGCAACATTAGCAGTGTGTGGTCTTTCTTTACCTGCTTGATAGTTATGAGGAACTCCCCCATTATTAGGTCCAGTATTCCACTGCCTATTATTGTTGTTGTTTTTGAATCTTTGATTATATCCTCTATTCTGATTTTGATAATTATGATTTGAGGAGTTAGGATATTGGTAATTCCTATTGGTGTTCTGGTTTTGGTAATTTCCCTGATAGTTATAACCTCCCTGATTATTATAGTTCTGGTTTTGATTATTGGGAGGGTTTTGTCTCAGTTGTGCCATGTCATTTGACATCTGAGAAAGAGTCTTTTTTAGAGTCTCTAACTCACTTGTGAGTTGAACAATTTGTTCATTCTACACATTTTGGACTATGGCAGGGGAATGGACATGGGTTGGTCCTCCCCCTTGTTGTGGTTGCTTCTGAGATTGTTGTTGTTGAGGTTGGTGTGAGACATCTTGTACACCATTGCTAAAGAAGGGCACCATGGGTGGAGCTTGTAACTCAGACATAGGTCCATATTGGGAATAAGACATCCCTGGGATAGTGTTGTATAATGGTGGATTAGGCATCGGATAATTCATTGGAGGGAGAACTGCTCCTAATCCTCTAGATTGCAAATTTATCTATTGTTGCAATTTGATTGCCAAATGATAAATCTTAGACAATGAGTCAATTTCATCAGGTTCATAAGTTCTTTGCAAGAATAGGCCAATCAAAAGGATCAACAACTCTTAAATATACTTGTATGGCCATACCCTCTGGTACTAAGTAAGGCTCTTGTAGCCTATGATACATCCTTTGGAACCTAGTGTTAAACAAGGGCAATGGTTCATGATGTTCTTTCCTTATGGTGGAAAATTGGTGATATAATATTGTAGGATCGACATAAACCTTGAATTGATTAATGAAAGCATTCTCTAAATCAGTCCAACCTAGGATAGATCCCTGAGGTAGATTTAGATACCAATTATATTCCATATCTCCCAAATAGTAAGGAAATAGTCTACATACCACATCTTGGTGAGTAATTTGAGCTCTTGTGCAAGCATTTGTGAATGCTTGTATATGTTCTTCAAAACCTCTCGACTCTCCATGCATATATTTTGGATAGAACCTCTCTGGGTTCTTTGGTAGATCATGGAATCTACTAGGAATAGTCTCTAACGGGGAGGGATTATTCACAAAGTAAGCCATTTGTGGGATGGGTTGAGCAGGTGGTGGTGATGAAGGCCGAATTGGTGGTGACAAAGGCCTATTTGGTGGTGATGATGTAGGTGGAATGGGTGGTGGTGTTGGTGGATTTGGTGGAAATCCTGGTGGAGTAAGTGGTGGTGGTAACGTAGATACCTCTACCCTACGAGCATGGGTTCTAGGTCTAACCAGGGTTTAAAGTTCTTCAAATAGTTCACGATTAGCAGAGGATCTGAGAACCCTCTCATATCCCTCCGGTGAAAAAGATCTTCCATGAGCCAACTTGTCCTTTCAGGCCCTCCTTCTAGCGCCAACTTCTGTTGATGGTGAAAATGACACAAACAACATTAAAATAAAATATTTCTACTCTATTTCTCCTAAGAAAGAGAGACTACATATAGTGGCCTAACTCCCAAGGTCTTGGTATTTGGTTCTCAACTGTCTGGTGTCACTCAATTGGTTCATGCAACTATAATGTTCAAGGGGCTTGTGCTGGTAATAAAAGATTTTAAGCCATGACTCTCTTTTTTTAACAAATGGGTTTTAAACAAAAGAAAAAAGATGGAACAAAGGGATAAGTAGTAAATTTGAATCAACCTTATCTAATGTCCAGACATATATCTTCAATAATGAATGTTTTCCAACCAGATCAAAAAAACCATAAGATGACACAATCTATAGAATGATCTATACCGTTGCATACATTTCAGGAGCTTAATTATTTCCACACTTACAATATCACAAATACTTCAAGGATTTCAAAACAACACACATTCATTCATCATTAAGATCATAGATCAACAAACTTCAAATAAACTTAATTCAATGACAATCTAACAAGATAATCTTTAAATCTGGTTTCTTCTAATGACTTTCACCACATAAGAAACTATCATGCTATAGCACAATCACTGACATTTAGATGGATTATAACTTATCAGCCTTATCAAATAAAACAACTCAATTCGAACTCCATACTGTGTAAATAACCATAATTTTGTTAACTATAAAAACTATCAAGTAACAATGTATCTCCAAAATAATGATCACTACAAAACTCTATCTCCTAGCCTTCAGGTAAGCCAATTCTATTCTCAATTAGCCAACCTTTACAATATGATACCCCTTGGGTATTTATAGATGTACAAAAATTTTGAACTTCACTTCTATTTTAGGCTTTCCACCTTTTTAGGAACAACAACTTTCTTGGAAACTCAGATCAATTTTGATCTTGAGTTCTTACATTAGACGTTCAGTTTAACTAAAAATAGAAGATAGAAGAATAGAAAAGAAGTCATTCGCCCCCAAGACTATCAGTGTTGTATGAATGCAACATGCAAGGAATATAAAATCATGCATGCGAAGCTAAATCTACCATGCACTCATCAAAGCTGGTGAAGACTTGCTATAAAGTATCCATCTCTGGCCCATCAATCCAGTCATCTTCAAATTTGATCTGATCCAACTCAGCTGCAACAAACTCCTTCATACTTTTCACCTTTTTCAATTCTCTTCCTGCAGCTTTTACTTCCTCTTTAACATCCATTAACCAATCTAACATTGGCTCTTCTCCATCATCCTCTTTTTGCATGAGTCCCCTGAATCTTTCATCCCACTTTTCCTTTATTTTCTTAAAAGGCATGCCCTCTTTTGTAAATGCATTTATATCTGCAATAATGGCAATGACTGCTTCTAACTCTTCCAATTGCTCAGTCAAATTATTAACAATCTCTTGAATTTCATCTTTATGCTTACACAAAAGGTCAGTTCTAAACCGAAGTATACGAGAAGTCTTCTCCACAAAGTCTTTGTTATCTTCTTCAAGTATAGATAGTTCTAGAAGAGTAGTTAGAGGCAATTCACTTACCTTTTTTAACTTTTGACTATACTCTGTATACTCTTCTGCTTGTTTCTCCACTACCTCAATGTATTGATATATTTCTTTTAATAACCTTTTTGTGTCCTTATAGGCTTCAAAACCCTCTACCAAAACTTCACTTACTTCTCGGTTTACCTTGTCTACCCATCGTTCTACCATCTCCACCTTTCCTTTCACCTGTACCAAATCATCTACCTCCTCTTTGCTTAACAAAATAGGAGTCTCAATGGTTTTTATCTATTGTGATCTTGGAGAGGAGACACTCTTCAACAATGAATGTAGCTGATCTAATTGAGCTTTTAGCTCATCCTTCTTTAGCTTGTATTTGATCATTCTTGACTTGGTCATTGAAGCCACCACATCAATCAAACTCATTTGCTGATTTCTAGTGGGTCTTCCCAAATTAACCATACTTAATTGATAGTCTGTCAGCTGCATGTCCCCTACCTCCTTTTCTGTCATTGGCATGGCACATTCAACAACAATTTCTCCTTTGTCTGTGATTCTAGTAGAATGTAAGATTTTAGCCTTCTTCTTAGGCTTTTCTTGCTCTATCCCCTTCATCATATCCTCCCAATTGAGAGGTTGTGGAGGTGTTCTTGCCCTTCTCTGCAGATCCAATTTTAAACATGTAGGAGCAATCAGAGTAGTAGTCATCATAGAGGAAGAGGGAGTAATAACTGTAGAAGGTGGTTGCATACTCACTTAAGATTGGGATTCAACCCCTGTTTTCTCTTTTTGTTCTTGTAGTATATGCATTTGCACGAGTCTTTCAACCTCTTCTCTATCCTCCTATTCTTGTATTTTCTTGTCTTCTTCTTCTTTCCTCAACCTCTCTTCCTCCAACTGATTTCTCTCTACTCTTTCCTTCTCCAACCTTTCCTTTTCTAACTCTTCCTTCTCTAGAGCCTCCCTTTCCAATTTCTCTTTTTGTAAGGCTTCTAAGTTTTCCCTTTCTAACCTTTCCTTTTCCAAATTCTTAAGTTTTTCAGCTTCTACTTTCTTCCTGTTGTTTCCTAATCAGCTCTTCAGCCTCTTTTTCTTTCCTTATCTCTTCTGCCCCTTCCTCTTTTTGTCGAGCTTCCTCTGCAAGTTTCAACCTAGCAACCAGGATTTCCTTTTCCCTCCCGTTTCTTGCTTTCTCCTCCTCAAGATCATGGATCTTTTGTATCAACTCTAACTTATCATTTTTTGCTTTAACTTTAAGCTCCTGTTCTCGTTGCCTCCTTTGCTTCTCTACTTCATCATCCACTATCTCAATTTCAACTTGTTTTGACTCTAATTGTTGCTGGTGAAGTAAAGAATCAGCTTGCAGCTTTGCATCCATTTCTTTTTGTCCCTCTGCTGCAGCCCTTGTATTAGAATCTCTTGTAGTATCTTCAAACATCTTACACTATTCTTCTTGTGTCAGAATCTGCTCAATACTCTTCTCTAGAGGCATGTTTTCTTGCAAATCCTTTTCTGACAGAGTTTCATCAGAATTTGTCTCAACTTCCAGAATTTCCTCCACTTCTTTTCCCTTAGCAGCTTCAACCATGCTATGAAGTGCTCCCTCCATAACTTCTTTACTCTTTTTCCTTGTAAGTGGGACTTGTGCAGATGAATCACCCAATGTAGGTGTTGAAACAGTAGATCCTACTGGAACATCTCCTTGTGTTGCTCCTTCTTCATCATCTACCACTTCAAGTTCTATTTCTTCAATGTCTGGAGGAAGGAATTCTAATGCCTCCTTGGGAGGTGTCTTTCTCTTGATTCTCTTATATCCTTTGCCCTTTTTAAGAACCGATCCTTGGGGAGCTTGAGCTCTCATCATTAACCATTGTATACTCCTATCCAAGACTGTCCTTCCAATTTTCTTGATGTCAATTGTTTCTTCATCATCCTAGTCAATTGGATCTAAGCTCTTGGTGCCAATATTCAAAGCTTCATAGGAGGGATCCAACATAATTCCATCATCCACCAATTTGTCAGGAATGTTTTCTTTAATACCAAGCTTTGACATGAGTGAGACTGATAATATTTCATAATTCTTCTTCCTCAAGTCATAATCATCTTTCCGATTGCACCAAAAGTCCTCTAACAAATTAAAATGTCTAGTGAACACTGAAGGTAATAAGGCATACATCTTCTTCTTTGGATCAAAATGTTTACGAGTTGTATACAATCCCAATTTCAATTGTATCAAATCATTACAAACCACCTTTTCCTCCTTCAAGTGTTGACAACTATATTCCCCCAACTTCATGCGAAATTTATAACATCCAGTCTTGTGCTTGATCCCAAACCGAGCATTAACTCCAATGGCTTGATATACAAATTCCATTAACACCATCCTGTTACTGCAGCATCTTGGAAGTAAATGTGGATGACCTTCAAAACCAAATAACCTAAAGTATGTAAATCTGGGGTATTGGATGTACCAACTTCCCCATTCAGCAAGAAACGCCATGGCTTCCTGACTTAACCGGTATCTTGCATCTCCATTCAACTAATTGATAACCACATATAAAAATGCATCATTGACTCTTCTGAAATGAGTCTCAACAACCTAAAGAGATAATTGATCATAGTGCTCCCACACCTTCTTTTTTCCATCCAAGTATCCCATTATGCCCACTCTGTTCAAACCTGGGAAAACACCCACTCTTGCTACTGTATAAACAATGTAAGAGGTCATAAAGAAACACTTGGTTTCTCTGATCTTGGCTAACTGATCATGTATGGCATTAGAAACAATCATTGACCAATCAAACTATTGTTGTCCTTTCAAGATAGTCTTAATAAAAGGAAACATCCACTCCTTGAAGTAAAATGCATCCCTCTTTCGAAACACCCTAGATAACATCACAATCAACCTTACTATCTCTTCATAGAAATCTGCTCTCTTTGGCTGATCTGCAAGCTTGGTTAGAGATTTCTTTTCTATCTTCAACCATTTCTTGTTTAAGTGAGATTTATTCATTCCCTTATACTTATTATATTGCTCCAAGGCCTCTGCCTCATTTAATTGTACCAATTTCTTTGGATCTGGAACATCAAATATAGTCTGAAATGCTTGAGTTAGATTAATAATCACATTGTCTTGTGAATCTGTACATAGTCTTGTAGCTAGATTGTAAGCACTAGCTATTGTCATGATTAACTCCGAGCACTGGACAGATATAGGAAATAAAGTGATATGAGCTAACCCAGAGCTGACAATTCTTTTCGTAGTCAATGTAATATCCTTGTCAAATGCCTCTGAATACCATTTCTCAAAATTGTATTGACCTAGATTGGTATCAGTGATATCCAACCAATCTGATTCCACCTTGATCATCTTCACAACTGGACTCCTGTGATTATACCTTAAGGTATAAGGCAGTTGTTCTGGCTTTAACTTCTTTGATTTTGATGCTACCTTTGATGTTTCTACAAGTTGGTTTCTCCGAGCAGCTTCCCCTAATGTTCCTGACATATTTCAACTTTCCTGTAAACAAAAACCTCTAATTGGATCTCTAGATATTATCATAGAAACATGCTCTAAAAACCATACGTTCTTCTTATGCACCGTAGGTGGAACCATGCAGAAACACAACCTAAAAGAGTCGCTTTTTACAACACTGCCGGACTTGGAGTCAAAGCCGATACAGATACTTCACTTAATAACAAACGGGCTCGGGGTCAGAACTGGGATAGTGGTCGGAACCAGGATCGGAATGAAAAATAATTTGATTCTCCTTAGATTTTTCCAATTTTCATATCCAGTTTCAATTCTGCCTCCGCTTCTATCTAGTTCTTAAAACTGTTGTATACGGAGTCAGAAACGGGATGGAAATGGGATCGATAACTTTTGTAAAAACATAATTCTTAGGTCCATAATTGATTCCTATCCCACCTCTGCCTATGTTATCATTATTCTTCAAGTAAACCTTTTCAGAACTCGAAGCCAAAAACGAGATGGAAACAGATCGATAACTTTTGTAAAAACATAATTCTCAAGTTCAAAAATGGATTCCGATCCCGTCTCTGCCTAGATTCACCATGACATCATCAAAGATTTTATCGATTTAACTCCTAACTTGATGACTAAAACCAAGGCCATATTAGATAAAAAGAAGCTTTAAAATACTATACTCATATGACCATGAGGAACAACTAAACCCTAGGATATAGGATTTTAATCATTTTTTAACTATGATCATCAAATGATACAAAACCCTAATCTAACAAACCCGATAAAACTAGGGCACGGGTTTAAACCTTGCCATTACCAGAATGCAAAAAAATGCGACGAAACCCTAAGTAAAAATGATGAATCAATTTACCCTAACTCACTGTAAATCTCTAATCTAATTAACCACCATTTAAAAACCTAAGCTTAATTTAACTCACTACAAATCCAAAATGGCACAACGCAATCACGACTAAAACGTGAAAGTGACCATGCCCTAAAACAGAAAGAACTAAAAATAAAACAAACAGAAACAAGGAAACAATCAGATCAACAAAATAAAACAACCATTCAAACAAGCACGCCAAGAAACATGAAATCGTTTGAAAACAACATGATTCTAGACATGGGCAAACATATATACAAACATGCCAAAGTAAATAAAATGAAGAACAATAAAAAGAAAACCTACCTTGACTACACAAAAATGCGGCTAACCCTCTGAACTGATCCGTTCACAACAATCTTCTCTTCCTTCAACCTTTTTGCTCAAATGAACTCTACCTTTGCTCTTTCGTGCTCTTCAATCTCTTAATAATGATAATAACTCATTTAACCCTTATATGAATTTAAAACTAAAGATTTCTACCTACATGAGCAGTTGTCATTAATGCATTAATGCATAGTTAAGGCAGAGTTGGAACTAAAAGAGAACCAACACTTCACAATAGTGTGACTTCAGTCAAAAAGTCAATGACCCAAAAAGATGGCGAGGGCGGAACTGAAATAGAAATTGATTCAAAACCCTTTTAGAAATTTCCAAACTTTATTCCAATTCTGATTTCGGGTCCGCCAACTAAAAACAAAACAAAAGAAAATACAAAAAGTACAGTAAAAGACCGACCTAATAAAACAAAACACGAAGACCGAGACTAAGCATAAAATAAAAATAGCGGAGGTGGGGAAGGAGTTGATTATGATTTTGCAATTTTCAGTAAAGACTAAGTTAACACCCATTCCGGCTCTGCTTCCGCTGAAGACAAAACAAAAGATATAAACAAAAGACTGTCAGGATGAAAACCAAAACAGGCTTCAAAAGAACGTTCAGAACCCAATTCAATTCCGATTTTGATTCCGACATAATCAAAAACAAAACAAAAGATAAAGAACAACAAGGGGGACCCATTTTGACCAAGGCAAAATATGGGGTGGTTATGCAAGGCATAATAGTGCCTATGAAGCTACTTTATAGTTTGACTCTATGGAGTCCCCTTGCATTGGGCTTTCTTTGGGAGAGAGTACCTAGGGGGGAGCCTTCTTTACAGGTCCAAGGATCTTTGAAGCACTTGTATCCTACAATATTTATCCATCATTGGTTTGCAGGCCTTCGGTGCACTTTGACCAACTTTGTAGCTCTGAGGATCTACAAAGTCCTTTGCTTGAACCTCCTCATGGGAGAGTACTTGTGGAGTTATTTTCCTTCCCTGTGCTTTCATGTTCACCAGATTGTGATCTAATTCCTTGACGGTTCATGTATACATTTCTAAACTCTTCAATCTACTTTACCAAATTCCTGCAAATTCCCCTTTTACACCCTATAATTTAGAAAAATCCAACTCGACTAAAAAATTCCACATCACCTACTTTCCTTGCATCCACTTGGCACTTGTCTCTTGTGTTGATTGGGTAATTTCTATCAGGGACGTGTGTGTGACTTGTGGATGTCTGTGTCATGCATTGTCATTGCAGAGATGTTATGTTCTCCATTAGCGATGAAGTGAAATGCCTCTAAACCTTCCAATTGACCCAAGAATGACTCTTTCCCTCCAAACGTTGCTTCAAATGCCTATCTTTCTGATTCACTTCATCTCTTTGTCACTTCTACACACTAGTTGGATATTTTGAGCAATTCTCAAGCTTCATCATAATTGCATATGTTGGTTTGATCTTTCTCTTGAGATCCTATGCACCATACGTCTTGTTTCACTTTTTACACCATTGGAATTTCTACTTGGTGTGTCGAGGGATTGCTTCTTTGTTGTTGCAGCATCGTAGACCTTACCAATCTTGCATCCTCCTCTACGTGCTTGAGGGAAACTCAATTGAGAAGTTGATATTGTTTGTTGAGCTATGTAGCATAGTGTCATTACTAGTGTTTAGTTTCTTTCCCTTTTTTCTTTATCATATTTAATCTCTTGTGGATTTCTTGGCTATGCATGGAGGTGGAAATATCAAAGTGCAGGGAAAAATTTAGTGGCAAATATTCGCCAATTGGAAAATAATAGAAATTAGGAGCTCCAAAAATGGCTAATAGTACAAGCTGAAATGAAGACTAAATCACCAGGTTTTTACGAAAAAATAATTTTGTCTCGATTAATTCACCATGTAAACGATGCGTCATCAAAACTGATTCGCCGGTATTTTATACAGTCACTAAAAAATTTAATTATATTCGCTAGTAATATTATATTCCTCTGATTGATTTTGGGGCAATATCGCCACTAATAATAAATTAATATTTAATTTGAGGAATATTTTCTTTTATCTATTGCCATAGATTAGTTTTTTAATTGAATGGTTGTAGGTTGATTCCGAGCCCTAATACACATGTTCCTTTTAAAAGGCTTGTTGAGGCTTGAAATTTGTTTTGGGCCACATGATTAAATCTAATCGTGTGGCCCAAAACAAATTTCAGGCCTCAATAAGCCTTTTAAAAGGTACATGTGTATTAGGGCCCGAAATCAACTTGAAACCATCCTTCGTTCTATCAGTGGGATGCCAGATAATGTTTCCCCGATGCCCATAGTTCCCTCGATGCACCATAGGATTGTGATGGGGGTTCCATCGATGAAGAATTGTTAGGATGATTGTATTGAATTTTGTTAGGAATGGGGGAAGATATGGCCCTCGACCCCGCCTGTATTGTGATAGGAGCACGCCAAGATTCACTAGGATTCACCACTATGATTATTATTTTTACCAATTATTTATTATGATTCACCAGGATTTTACAAAAAAATTAATACTGTGCATAAGATTCACCAGGAAAATTAATATATTTTTTTCAAATAAAAGGAGAGATTCACCAGGATTTTACACCTTCGCCGAGGGGGGGGTTTCTTAAAGTTATCCCTGCCAAAGTGACAGTTTGATTGAGGCAAACCCCTGTATAGCCCAAACATTTTTCCTCTCTTTGTTGTGTGTAGGTACACATACATGTGGAGCTTTCTGGAAAACTGGAGTTGTAGTAAGTTAATATTTATCGCTTTCATATTCATCACCTTTACTTTCACCATCTTTTTAGTTATCTAGTTCATTATGTTATTTATTGTTACAGTTTGTACTTTAAACTCTATTTGATAAACTGTTAGTAGATATTTGACATTTTCATTATTCTCTTGTACTTTTTGGTCATACAAATGCCAGTCCCACAAAGAGATGCCAACATGTTGTGCTATCATCCTTGACCTACATTATTTTCCTAGAGTTTCTTGAGGTGTGGTTCGAGTTCCATAAATTGGCTCATTTAGCTCTATTCAATCTCTTGGGTTAGTAGAATGAAAAAAGCACTTTCTCTTCATTCTATATCCTTGACCTAAGACTCTTATCAAACTTGAGGTATATTAGGGAATCCCTTCACTCTTGGCTCTCCATGACCTAGAGCATTGGTTTGGTTGGTCCCCGTCTTCTACAAACTCATCAAAACATTTGGTTAGTGGATAGAAAATTACATTAGTTTGAACCAACCTCCTAAAGGAAGCCTCTAATGGTTCCCCTAGGAAAGTGAATGTTCATTTGGAATTTCATTGAATCAGTTGATTAGATTGAGAGGGTGGATAGGGTGCCCCTTGATTCATGGATATGAAATTAGCCCTTGGTTGTTTGGGAGCGTTTTGTTGTGCTTGAGAAGCATTGGCTACCTGGACATTTTTGGTATCGGTAACACCATAATTAACAACATTATTATTCTTATTCTAGTAGTGATACTTACCATCAAATTATTTCTCTGTATCCTCTTTAAATATTTTGACAAGCCCCTTAGCAATAAGAGCCTTCTCAATGTCGATTCCCTTTTCTATGACTTTAGCAAAAGTGGAAACAATATGAAGACAAAAATTATAAGCCAACTCGAGATGTAGATTTTCAATGAAGATACCAACCCATTCCTTTTTAAGAAGGCTACACTTGAGATGTCTAGCTTGGGTTTTCCACCTTTGCAAGTAGCTAGAAAATGTCTCACCATTATTTTTTTCTTTTTCATAAGATCCATGGTATCTATACCCTTATCCAAGTTGTAAGATAAGTGTGACAATTTTTTTGTATAAGTTAGAGAACATGGATATTGATCCCTGAGGGAGATGTAAGAACCACTCTAAAGCTTCTCCTACTAAGCTATGAGGAAAAAAATGAAGCAAGTAGTTATCGTTATACAAGACCTCTTGACAATGCATATCGAATTCTTGAAAATGGTCTCATGGATCTCCCTTTCCCATTTATTTGTCAAATTTTGGAATTTTGAAATGTTTCGGAAAGGGAATGGTGGAAATTGAGGGATTAAATAGATATAGATAAATCTCCTCAAATTTGAAGGAATTATTAAATGATGATCCATCTTGTAAATCCTTCAATGTGGCCTTTATTTCCTCTTGTTCTTTGTTAATAGGTGTGGATGAAGAAGGACCAGTTGGATTGGATTGATTGTGGGAGCATATTGATGATATGGTGGTGGTGGTGGAAGAGATTGGTCAATAGATATATTGGCATATGATGATTGGAGGTATGATGGTACCTACTGATATTGATCGGTGTAGGTTTTTTGTTGATTCGAAGGTGGTTGATAGTAGGATGACAATGCAGGTTGTTGTTGTGGTGGAGCTTGTACAACACCCCCATAGGATGAAAGGTTTTAGTAATAGGATGGGTTTGGTTGATAGTTGTATGTTTTTTGTTGTTGAGGGACATATGGAGGTGGTTGCAAATTGTATTATTGTTAGTACATATTTGATGTGGGTTTTTGTGGATTAAGGTAGGATGTATTGTTGGGATGGTTGTTGATAATATTGATAATTGGGATTATGCATTGATGTGTTATTGGCCCAGAGTGTTAGGTGGTGGAGGTGGTTGATAATAAGTATCCTACTAAGGGGGTTCTACAAAGGGTGGAGGTTGATGATAGCGAGGTGAAAATTAATGTGGTGGTGGATTAGTATACATATGTGGAGGTTGTGGTTGATATTGATGTTGGGATGTCAAATTACCTTAGGATTGTGAGGATTGTTGTTGAGGTTGAGGTTGAATCTTTGGTTGGGGTTGTGGTTGTTGTTGGGGCATAGACAATGTAGGTTTCTATTGTGACTGATAATAAGAGGGTTTTTGGGGGATGGAATGGTTAGGATTCAATGGCTGTGTTTGAATGAGAAGGACATGGGAGGTGTAGATGCTAATAGAATAAACATAGTATGCCAATGTTCCTCAAAGGTTGATTTGACTGATATTATGGATGAGGTGGTACAAATGGAATGAATGTATGACCTTGTGGATTGTTGACCTCAATTGTGGCTCCTTGAACTGAAATTCGAATAGGGGAAGGAAAAATTAGATAACACACATCATTCCTAAACCTACTTTGATACCAAGTATCTTAAGGAGTAACCTAAGGAACTTGTGAGGTGTGAGTGACTTGAGGGGTTGACGGGTCTGGATGAACCTTAGAAATTTCAAGATCTTGTGATTGAGAAGACACTCATGTACTAACAAATTGAATCATATCAAATCCAGGTGGTGGTTTCACATCCCTCATAAGAAATGAAGCAAGGATCTTATCTAATCATTCAACAAGGATGTGATCAATCATTTGTGCATTAATAAAGTTACCAATATACTCCTTAACAGATATCTCAGGTTGATTAACCATAAATTCCTCAAGGGAAGGTCGAGGATTGCATACTGGGAATTGTTTTTTGTTTGATTGTTGAGATCCACCATTAGTAGGTATATTGGGAGGGAACTATGAGGGATGATCTTGTGATTGTTGTTGTTCCATAAGATTTTTGCCTTGTGATCAAGTGGTAATGGGCATGAAAGTGTGGATGGTTAGATGAGAAGGATGATGGGGGACCCAAAGAATAAATTGAATGAGGATTATTGGATGATTAATTGATTGATTGAGTGATAGAATAGATGATTTATTAGATCGTATGGATGATTGGATTGGATTGATCATAAAATAAAATTGATTGGTTGGATTGTATTGATTGATCAATTGATATAGGACCCCAAATTAGACTTGAGATCTTGATGGGATGATGTTTGAAAGTAAAATTACTACTTGAGATAGTCTCACAATTTCAAGCACCCTAACGATAGCGATGATGACTGGATTGGGTATGATTTTATAAAAGGGTGATTATGATAAATTTCCCCTAGATCAAAGAAAATTGATGAGGCTAAATGTGATTATTAACTCAAAATAAACTATGTTCCTAAGAGAGTAAGGATGATGATGACAAGGATTGATCGATTGGTTGGATTGGATATATAGCTCTAAAATATGTGTTTAGGGGACCTTGATTTGATATTTGATGATTGGTATGATGATTGAGGATGGCCTATGATGAACTTATGTGATCAAATAGATGATTCGAATATTTCTGGAAAAATTGAGGTGACAAAAATGATGATTACGAATACTAGATGGTAATAAAAATGTTTTGATTAAATAACTAGGCTTGGAACAACATAGACTTTTAGTGGTCAAACAAATTCAAACTTTAGAATTAGTATGGGAAACACATCCACCCCTGAAGGTCATAGATTTTCCTCTATGGGTCACAAGATCACCTATCAAGGATGTCAACGGATTCACCTCTATATGGAATGCAATCACCTATCAACGTCACGAGTTCACCTATGCAAGATTTAACCAAAAAATTGTACAAATCTATCTGAAAACATATTTTCCTATCAAATCTTGATTGTATGGATAGGGGCAGTGGATTTGTCCCTAAGTAAAATAAAATCACCTATCTCGAATAAAGTGTATGCAAAGGTGTTGTGTAATCACCCCCAATAAAATATGGGATTTCTTGTTTAAGGTTGACTGTACAAAAATGAATCGCCTATCTATAATTGATTTGTATGGAAAAGTGCAGTGCATCAACCCCTAAGTTACATAGGATCACTTTTTTATGATGGGTGTAGACTAGCAAGCGGAGACACCTCTATAGGAAATATATTTGACTATCAAGGGGATGTATGTGTATGGATGAGACAAACGGATCCACCTCTGAAGTAGGCGGGATCACCTATCAGCGATGACACATACTAAGGCACATTCTCCTCTGTAGGAGACACAATCACTTGTTGAAGATGAAGGGTATGGACAAGACCAACATATCCCCCTTTGTAGGAAGAAGAATCACCTCTTGGGGATGGCTCAAACTAAAGTGGGCTTGTCTCTATAGGAGATGGAATTTCCTATCAGGGATGAAATGTATAAACAAGGAAAATGGATCTGCCTTTGAGGAAGTGGGATTGATTATTAGATAATGATTGACCAAATTGATCGAACACAATATGGACACAAAATCACCCTTATAGGGGTAGGTTTGCTCATCAACAATGTGTATGTGCCTCTATGAGAATTATATTCACCTCTAAATGATGAAAATATTGGAAAAAGATTGAGAAAAACAACAAATAGAAAACAAAGGCAAGGATGGACTCAAGGTCCTCAAGACATGTACTAGTATCACACAAGAAGACATTCCAAGCACTTACACAAGCCTGAAATTAGTTATAAGAGTTTACAAGCTTATTATAGGACCACGTTAGGAATCTCCATCAACTCAAGTATAGGGACTCCTAAATGGGTGTGTACACTTTTGTCTTTACGAGAGAGGACAAGTAGGGACCTTCAAACTTGGAAGGATGTCCCAATCACCCCCTCCCCAAAAAACTACACGTAACTTATGCTAAGTCGGGGATTTATGTCTCATCTTAAGGGAGCCAAATGGTGGATGTAAAAATATTCAGGGTGCGATGCACATCCCTTGCACTACATAAAGTTGAGGATGAATACAGATCTTGTCTAGGCTTTATAAGAAAACTCAAGATTCCTCAAAATACTAGGAGGGTGCATGAGGCACATCTTTGAACACTATTCCATCATAAGTGTGGGTCAAGAAATTTCAACAATAAATCTCGGACCAACCCTTCACACCTAACTAGGAATCACCCTAGAATCAGTGCTCCACCAGACATGATATGACTAAATTGGGGTAAAAATTTCATTATCCCCCCTTTGTATACCTCACCGGTTCATGTGGTTGAGGTCATCCCTTTGGTGATGAAATCCCAAGCAGGCCTCCTAAATGGCAATAAATGCTAGGTTTTTTTGATCCTGAAGCTTGCATTTGGTTAAAGGGGAGAGCATATGCATACTAGCACTCATAGGTAGAAACACAAATGGACTTGTGTGTATTTGTGATTTATGATCCCAAGGCTCACCAAACAGTGCTAGGGTAGAGCATACATTGACAAAAGACCCAAAACATGACAAATAATTATTCTTTGACCCTTTAAGAAATTTAATTGTTCCTAGCCAGTTAGTGAAATCAACTAAATACATCTTTAACTGTTCATTCTACAAGAAACAAGTTAGCAATTTTTATCCAGTTTTCTTGTACAAACAAGGAGTTGCAAAAAAAGTTAGTAGCTAGCACATGCACAAACAAACAAGTTAGTAAATCAGTGCCAAACCCAAAACCAAAAAGAAAGACCTTGTATGCAAAAGTAGTGCTTGGGTTTACTATAGGATTGCATGTCTGAAGGGTAGAATAACCCTCGAAGAAGTCACATATCCACTAATGAAGATCATGAAATAGCCTATGATAGATGGAGTGTGATAAACCCTATAGGACGTGGTTCGCCTCTGTAGACTGATAATAGAGATTCAAATGCGCTTTCATGTCTGAAGATATGAAGGTAAAGGGTCGACCATGTATCTGCCCTTGTAAGTTATAGGATCGCATAGGAAGGCCATGGATCTGCCTGTGAGACAAATTTTCCTCTGAAGCCCAGAAAGACCAAAACCTACAAAAATTTCAAAGAACATGAAATGTCAAAGGACCCATGACGTGGGTCCCACCAAGCATGCCAAAGATGTGTGCAATTTTTTCCAGTCTAAAAATACAAATATAAAATAAATGAAAACAAGAAAAAAAGAGCAAAACACTCAATATTGGCTTATATTAAATCTTAACAAGAATAAGAAATAGAACACTAAATTTTATCTTGTCAAGATTGATTAAATGGTTGGCCCTTATTGAGATTACTTTGTGTTCTCCTTTGATAACCTAATAGCATGCAACCTATATGATAATGGAGGTGATTACGTAAGAAGTGCAATGGTGGTGATGGCTATGTATTTTGATGCAAGATGATGGCTTGAATTGTTGCAACCACAATGGAGGTAACTGCATGTATCCTTCAATGCTAAGTGTGTGAGTGCATGCATGAGTTGTGTAGAAAAATTTAAATGACTAAGTATTTAGTAGTCATTTAGGAGACAAAAGAATGGAAGTTCATGATTCAATCCTTAGATTAAATCCAAGGGTTGATATTACTTGAGACATCTCAACCCATGCAAGGAAGCCATGTGGCATTCTTGGGAAAGGGGAAGGAGGTGATGTGGAGGATGAGGTGGAGGTACCTCATGTACTTTAGGAATGGGAAATATCTCCTCATAAATGAGTTTCTTGTCCACTTATCTCAAATCATGGGGTGAGACAAGCGCAAAACAACAAACAAGCACATCTTGACAAGGTAAAATTTAGTGTTCTATTTCTTATTCTTGTTAAGATTTAACAAAACAATCAAGGATGTGACCCCAATCTTAATTAAGAATCTGCACATAATGATTAGAGATTAAGTGGGCTAATTAGAATTAGAAGAAAACTATGGAGGACGTGAAAAGAGAGAGAAAATGATGAACTAAAAATTGATTTAACTCATGTGGGCTAAATGACCAAATTAAATAAATTGGTCTATTTATTTAATTTGGAGAGGAAAGACAATAAAGTATTTAATTGATTAATTAAATACCTTAGGACATTAAGGATAAAGATAGTTATTAATCAAATAATTAAAAATATTTAATTAATATGGAAGTAGATGTAGATTAGATGAAATAAGAGATAATTTTTACCATATGGAAGTGGCCAAATTTAGATGTCTACACTAGGTTCCTCAATTTTTTCTCTGCAATCCTTTTTTTTTTTTCATCAATTTTGTATTTTTTTGAACTTGTTATAGTTTGTTGTGCTTGTATAGTTGACCTAATTTACACCATCAACCATAAAAAAAATTACTTGATTCACATCATTTCATCATCTCAATCACAAAAGGGGACCATAACCCTAATCATTCATTCTAGCTCTTCCTTGAGGACAATAGTCAAGTGGTCTTTTATGATCATTTTTGTGTCCCAAATGTTAAAAAGTTAAAAAGTGTGATTTAGGTTAATATCATCCCTAGATCCATTTTTTGACATAGATGAAAATGGAAAGCTATAAAAATAAATACAAATCTAGAAAATGTAGACTGAGGAGCCTAAATTACAATGACAAGGATAAGGGCATCCTAATCTGAATAGTTTAGATGCTAGATCCCTAGATCATAGTATGAACACTTATGTGTCTTGAATATTATAATTAATTTATGAGTATCACAACCTGGTATTCCATATAAAATACTCCTATAAGATGATTTATAGACTCATGGCTTCCTGTGTAACAACTACATCTAGTTATCAACCCGAGTTTGATAACTCTTTCACTCAAGGATCCAAAAATTACATAATTAATCTTTGATCATCTTCATAATCTCACTTTTCCCATGTATTCTTGATCACTAATCATTCATGTGGGCTTGGAATTTTTTTTTGCACATGTCCTTGAAGATAAACTCAAATAGTTGGATGAAGACCTAGAAATACTTCAATTATACTTATTGAATCCTTGGCTAGATAAATAATTCCCCTTGTGGAAAACCTTAGAAATTTAATCAATGATTCACAAGGAATAGAATTATTATGCAACCTAGCTCATATAGGTTCCTCAAACATCCCTACAATAGCATGCTACACTTATATCCTTACTAATTCTCAAAATAAAAAATCAAGTTTACTCTCCTATGACCATTCCTTCTATCCCCACTTTCACCCTTCTAGTTGTAGCATGTACCACACAATATAGTAATGGTCTTAACACTAGTTTAGGTATTTCTTGTGGGAATCCTTACAATTTTTTTCAATCAACAAACATACCTCCATTTACCTCTTCTCTAATAAAATTTCAAAACAATAATCCTCAAATCACTAACAATATTCATACACACTCCATAATTCCTCAAAACATGTTACCAAATGATTTCATCATAAATCATTTTTTTGTAAAACATGCCCTCTTTATAATAAAAAATTCAAAGATGAACCAAACTCAATCTAATTCCAATCCTCCAACATATCTTACATGTAGTTTGTTATCATTCACCATATTAAAAATTTATATTCCACAAAACATTGAGATACCTTACTTTGAGAAGTATTCACTAGCAAAAGAAATCCAAATAATCACATATCAAATATTATTGCTTTTATGTAGTGATTTCCTTTTTGAAGATGCTCTCTTAGTAAAAATATTTCCTCAATCATTAAAAGACATGGCCTTGGAATGGTTTTTTTCATTGCCTAATAATTCAATTAATTGTCTTACACAACTTGTTAATGAGCCCCTTCAACATTTTCAAGCAAACATTGGACCTCATGTTGCATTAAATGATTTGGTCCATTGTAAAGAATGACCTAACAAAAAATTGATTATTTTATCAGGCGATATCAAGATCTTTATTCTCAAATTTCATATTCCCTCCTAAATGCTAATATACAAAGAGTCTTTACTGGAAACTTACAACCTAAGATTAGGGATACGATCTTATTAATGAGATATCCTTCTTTCACACATTTATGCATGGATCTTTGTGATTATCAAATTTTGGTTAGTCAATATGAAGGTTCACCTTCATTGTCTCTTAATAGTCAATCCAAACTTGTTCCTCAATCTAATTATCAACAATTTAAAAATAAAAACAATAAATTCATCAATATGAAGTCTCCTCCATCTTCTCATAACACTCAAACATAAGTTTCCACTACGTCTACAACACCATATCAATTTAAACCAAGAGATAGAAATTTTTCACAATTGTCTAAATCTCTTCATGTTATTATGTTGAGATTTCTTAACAAGAATATGTCAACTTCCTCCCATTTTTATTATTGATTCCAAAAAATCCTTACCTCTTCACTTCAATAAAAAAGTGTTTTTCCAATGTCAAAATACACCAATATGTGATCCAAAAATATGTATGCATATTAACTACCAAATACAAGACCGAATTATTCTAATGTAATCTAGTTGGCCGATGTGAATGATAAAGGGAACAAATAAATTGCACCACCTAGCCAAAACTTACAAATATTTAGGTCAACCCATTACCAAGTGATTCAACTAACCTTTTCAAACAAATTGATCAGGAAATAAATGATAACGCACATAATATGGTAAACATGATTGATTTTCATCCTCATAAAGACCAACCTAATCTCTTATCTTATATAATTTTTATACATATTGATTCTTCTATGCATACACTTGATGGTCCTCTTTACATTACAGATAAAATTAATGAACCCACACAATGAATAATCATTGATCTAGTATGCTTAATGAATGTGATTACTAAAGAGTTTTTGTATACACATGAACTATATCAAGAAAATCATAAACAATTAGAAGTTTCACTAAAAGCTCATGATGGTTCCACTTTCCCTATATAACTATTTTTGGAGGTGTGCATCCTTATTCAAGATCCCATATTTCCACACTTCTTTTCCTTAACATATCGGCATAGCAAGTATGCTAAAATTTTAAGGGGGCATATCACCCTATCAATTTTTATATCCATGCATTGGCATCTTGTGAGCTTTGAGTTATTGTCATACCCCTTGGTGGTGGTGTTTTTAATAACACCCCTTGAGGTGTGGTTATCAATTTTACCCTATGATGTTAAGAATTTATTCATCCCCTAATATGTTAAACTATCCCTCATGACATTAAACTTTGATGCGCTCCATGAGGCATGATTTTCCAAATAATCCACAAACCTGGCATAATGGAGCTTTCTGACCCATGAACTTGAGCATTTTACATGGAAACCAAACATAATACAACTTGGTAGCCCATAAACTACTGTGTCTCATTAGTAAACTAGCATAACACAATTGGGACATATTACTTGTCAATTTTCACATGGAAACCTAGCATAAAACAACTTACTAGAAAGTAGATCTATGTAAACTTATGAAAACTTTTATTTATCACTAAATAGAATTTTAGATGTGTATGTTTTCCATTTGATGGATGATGCTTGGTAATTGAGACAACATTACACACTAATGTCTCCATACCTTGTTGATTGAAATATTTAGTTTTTGTGTACTAATATTTGTTGTTATATGTCCCTTGTGTTTGTTGTGTGCATATTGTGTTTCTTTGTATATTTGATATGTTTTATTCATGTATTTCACATGTTTTCTTCATATATTCAGTGTGTTTTCTTTATGTATTTCATGTGTTTTTCTCATGTATTAGGTGTGTTTGCCTCATGTATTCTTTGTATGCTTCATTTTTGTTATTTGTATGCTTTGTGTACTATTTTATGTGTACTCCATTGATTTCTTATTGAGTGCCTTATGTATGATTGAATCTTGCCTTGTCTTGCATGTGATATATCTAATTCTTGCTATCTTAACATTATGGATTGATAGGATCCTAAGTTGAGGTCATCTTGTCTCTTTAGTGTTTTGATAAATAAATATATTCCTTTAGTGTGAGCATGAACATAAGATCATACTCTCACTAAAATGGGTGCTAAATATAATGCCATAAAATTGTTACCTTCAAAAATCTCACACTACATGTTGACACCCTATTTTGCATACAACATTAATTATATTAATAATTGTTGGTGTACACTTGTTAGATTTTCTACCTAGCTTACTTAAGCCCAATTAAGTGTACTTGTTATCTCAACCTAGTTGAGTTCACACCTCAGTTCTTTCCACTTTGTGTGGATCTTGATCCTAATTTCCACATCTTGTGGATTTGCATCTTCTTGTTTTCTCCTATTTATGATTTCTCAATGATAAATATTTTCATGGGGTTTTTTGATAGTTCTTTGTGATTTTTTTCTATCTTCTAGATCTTCCTAAAATATGACATGGTATCAGAGCAGGATATGTAGTATGGAGGGGTCTCAAAGACCTATTATTTTCTCCTATGAGAAAATCTTATTGTACTTTTGTGATAGAAGTAGTTCTTGGGGGGTCTTGAGTCCTCCTTCTATCTTTCTTCTTCTTTCACTTGTAATTTTTTGGCTTTCTCTCTCTTTAGAGGATAGTTTTTTCCCAATACTTTTTCTATCTTTCTCCGGTTCTCAGAGTTTTGCATTGTGCATGGGTACCTAAAATGGCCTTGCAACTAGGACCCATCCTTTTAATTCCCACCTAAGCTATGCTTAAGCGGGGGTGTTGGTGGACACTTGTTAGCTTTATACCTGGCTTACTTAAGCCCAGTTAGGTGTCCTTTTTATCTTAGCCTAGTTGAGTTCACACCTTATTTCTTTTTACTTCGTGTAGATCTTGATCCTGATTTCCACATCTTGTGGATCTAGATCTTCTTGTTTTCTCCTATTTATGATTGCTCAATGATCAATCTTTTCATGGGTTTTTTTGACAGTTCTTTGTGCTTGTTTTCTATCTTCTAGATATTCCTAAAATCTGACAATAATTTATTCATTTTAGTGAAGATTAAGAAAATAAATAAAATCCCTTGGCATTTCAAGAAATTTGGGCCAAAAACAACTAGTCAAGGGTGAGAGTGAGGGCAGGTCCCTAACTTAAAGGATCCCTATTTCAAATTTTTTGGTGTCAATCTAGAGATTTAAAAAGGATCCTATGTCGACCTATACTCAAAAAAATCAATTGAAATGCATATATAAACAAAAAAAATTCTCATTTGAACATTAGGAATCATTATGAACAAAAATTTATTATGATCAATCATGCATTCTTAGGCTCTTATTGTGAAAATGTATATGAGTTATCCTCTACCGACAACAATTTATTTCATTCTATGGACTAACCTCTTATAGGTCTTCAAGCAATTCAAGCATCCATCAAACAACCTTTGGTGGCAACTTATGGTGTGGACATCACTTCGACAAAGATTTCATACCTTAAAGGTAACATTATTCATTATCATTTATTATTTCAATCAATTAATTTTCATTGAGCCTCTACCCAACCTAAGGCAAGCCCTCTTTACCATCATTATTTGTTGTTTATGGAGGTGGAAACACCAAAACAAGGTTTAACTTAAGAAATCCCCTATACAACTCAACCTTTTCCACTCTTTCCATTTTTGTGGATCAAATCTTATAGTTTTGTCAACAAAAGGCTACAAGAAAAAATAATGCAAACTATAACCTATCATCTGAAGCTTTTAGACCCTAAAAAGAAACATCTCTCACCTTTGACCCCCAAATTCAAATTCATTTTTTTATGACAAGTGCACATATATATATGCCCTTCTTAGATTTGTAACAATTCCATCAATTTTTAGTTTTGTTTGTGCAATAAATTACATTTTCAATCTAAGGTTTATGTGAAATAGGTTTATTAAAATAAACATAAAAATTCTCTTCTTTGCAACTCAAAAGGACCAAACCCTAGGATATTGGCTCTCCCTTGTGACAATTAGCTAATCATCAAACCCTAATAGGCAAGAAAAATAATTGATCCTAATTAATCTACATTAGGTTTAGAATCTCTTTTTCTACTCTACCATTATAGATCAATCTCACACTTTAAATCATTCATGCAATACTTAGGATCAGCCTTGAGGAGATCAAATTAGACCCATAAATATTTGTACTATTGTACATAGCCTAAAACATTCATAATACATTAATTATGTGTACTCTTCAACATCTATTCATCATCATTATTTCCAAAACTATTAATACCTTTTACATGTATTCCTCATAAAATTTCAATCTATCAATTCCCCTCTAATTTATCTAAATAATATAAATACAATTAAAAATATCTCAAATAAATAAATTAATATATAATAATTATATAATTAAATAAAATAATTAAATATTAGTCTCTGATTTTTAAAATAAATATAATTTATATTTTTTCCTATTACATTTATTTATTAACCTAAACACTAAATAATCAGTAATTTTTCCTTACAATAATTAATCAATATTCTCAGACTAAATTTTCAACTCAAACCAAAAAAATGAGAGGTTGTCAACTACACTCCCAAAATACATATTCCATGTGAGATTTGATTTTATTGATTTTAAACTTGTGTCCATTAGTACATGAATGATACATGCCAATGAAAATTTGGAGGATAACAATATTACTCGAACAATACCCACAATTGTGTAAATGCCTCTAATACTCTCCCTTCCTCTCCCACCACCAACATTCCTCCCTCTATCTCGTTTTCCCTCCCCCCTTTACAAGCTCCTGCAAATACCATATCCCCACAACCTTGTCTCAACACACCTACAATTACCCATTTCACCTCTCTCAATCTAATATATTCACACTCATCACCAAAATCGAAATGGAATTCACTACCAAATTATTTGAACGAATTTACAAGGAAACATGCGACAGCCACATCAGAAGTATGTGTCTTCCCACATTTTACACTTAATATACCCAATGTATCTACCTCTGATGATAAAACCATGGTAAGGGTGGGGAAGGAAAGAGAGCCCATGATTGACTCTGCACCACTCACTGCCCTTCGACATATCCACAAAATTACTCCACTCAATAAACTTAACTACATCATCATAATAATTTTTAGAATATAAATAACAGTTTTGATTACCTTTAAAGTTTGAAAGCAGGGTTGAAGAGTTAATCTGTTCTCTGCTACCATTATCAATCTCTTCAATTTCTCTATGCCCTCCAAACTTTGTATACCTATGGACTTCCAACACGTCACTTCTTTCAACATCTCCAATGACCTCGAATTCTCTAGCCCTTCGATAGTCACAACTTTGTCACAACCTTCTACTATGATGTATTTGATGGAATGTGAATTAGAAAAACTTGGGAGCTAGTTTAACTCCGAACATCTCTCTATATAAAGAGATTAAAGATTTTGTTGGATAATTGATTGTCCATGAGCCTCCTGTCATTGCCACCTACCCTATCAGAGCATTTGTTATTTTGCAGCTGGAAGATTTCTTTTGGGGATTTCTTTCCTCTTTTGCACCAAACGTACAACTCAATTCTACAGGTGAATTAATGTTGGTAGGTGACTTTGAAATTTAGGAGGGAATGTTTGTTTTAGACAAAAAGGATTGAAGGAAGTTTATTCGGTTAGTGGAGAATATGTCAATTTTTGCAGCAGAAAAATGTTTATCAAGAAGAAGTGAAGTTGCAGTAGCAACAAAAAACATTTTGTGTAAGGAGTTCTTGATAGCTCCAGATTTCTCGGAGTTATTGCAGAGTGTTTGTAATGAGTAGTTGATTGCTCCTGATCACTCTGAGTTTTCTAGGAATAACAAAGACTTCCATTCTATTATTAATAGAGAGTTGTTGATAGCTTCTAATCATTACCAATCTGGTTGAGCAACTTCTGATCACTCCCAAAAAGTTGTAATCTGTAGTTGAAGTTTACTTTCTGAGTTTGTAGTTTTTTATTTTTTGTTTTGTCATTTCTAGTTTGAATAAATAGTAAATCAAAGTTGCATGTCTCCTCTTGTTTCTGCATTTTAATATTTGGGTATTTCCATCTTGACTAAAAATCAGAGCAATAGCTCTATGCTTTTTATTTTAGTTTTAAAATCTTGACATGGTATCAGAGCCATAGGCCCCATTTCCTTGTGAGTTTGGGCATTTTTTTTTCTAGGTGTTGATTTTTTGTTGTAGGAGACATGGTTGGAGATGAAGCAAAGAGTTGGCAACAACCACTATCCTATAATAGACAAAAATATGATTTTTGGGCCAAGAATATGAAGACCATCATGGTGGCCAATGATTTGTGGGATTTTATCATAAATGGGTTCATGGATATCACTGACCCAACAACATTTGCAACACTCACAAATAACCAAAAGACCCAATTGAAGGAGCAGAGAAATAATGATGCAAAAGCTTTGAGTTTAATCGAAGCAACCGTGACATAGGCCATTTTTCCCATAATAGTAGCAGTTGAGTATGGAAAAGAAGCTTGGGAAATCCTTCAAACCGGATACAAAGGGACTGATAAAGTCAGGTCCATGAAGCTCCAGTTACTTTGAAGAGAGTTCAAAGTTATTGAAATGAAGGAAATTGAGTCTATTGTAGACTTTCAAACAAGGTTATTTGGTTTGTTAAAAAAGTTGAGAGAAAATGGAGATGTGTTAGTGGAGCAGAAGATTGTTGAAAAAATCCTTAGATGTCTACCCACGAGGTATGATCCACTCATCATTGCTATTGAAGAGGAAAAAGACCTTTCTAATTTGACATTGGATGAGTTAATGGGTTCTCTCCATACCCATGAGCAGTGCCTAAAAAGGTCTACTACTTCTTTCCAAGACAAATATTTCAAAGCTCAGTCAAATACAAGAGGCAAGGGGAGAGGTAGAAATGGCTCCCGAAGAGGTAGAAGTAGATCCAGACAAGGAAATGTTGGTGGAGAAAGCTTCGGATGAGAAAACAGCCAAGAGGGAGCAAGCAAATCTTAGAATAACTCCCAAAGAGGCATGAATAACAATAGTTCGAGTGGGAGAAGTGACAAGAGCAACATTGAGTGCTACTACTATCACAAGTTTGGGCACTATGCTAGTGAGTGCTAGAAAAAGCACAAAAATCAATCAAGATAGAATGCAAATGTGGCTGATTCAAATATGGATGAAGGCAATCAGTCCATAGACTTCGTCATGTGCAAGGTTGGTGAAGAAGGCAGCCCCGAAGTCTGGTACTCAGACAACGGTTACAACAACCACATGAGTGGTAATGGAAGTATTTTTTCTTTCATTGATAAAATTGTTAAATCTGAAATTAGAATGGGGAACAATGGAATCGTTCCAGTCAAAGGAAAAGAATCTATCATGATCTGCACCAAGCAAGGTGAAGAGAAGGAGGTTTAGAATGTGTTCTTTGTACTGGGGTTAAAGCATAACCTCATGAGTGTAAGAAAATTGATCCAAAATGGATACAAAGTGCTGATGGAGAAGGGAAAATGTGTCATTTATGATAAGAATGAGATGGAGAATGTGTTTGCAGCAATACAAATGACAAAGAACTAGATGTTTCCATTGAAGATTAAGACGTGCTTCTCATCTCAGTCCATTGTTGCACCTCTCATTGATGGAAAATGTATAGTAGTACAACAAGTAGCCCTCAAGAATACCATCAAAGACCCCTCCAAGCTATGGCATCTCAGGTATGGACATTTAGGCTATGTTGGTTTAAGTCTTTTGTCCAAAAGCAAGATGGTTGATGGTTTGCTAAGGATAGTAGAGCCTAATGTTAGATGCGAGACTTGAATTTTGTGCAAACAACATAGGTAGCCCTTTCAATCGGGCAACTCTACAAGGGAAAGAGCACCATTGGATTTGGTGCACACAGATTTGGTAGGCCCTATGCAAATCACATCCATTGGTAATAGCAGATTTTTTATGACCTTTATTGATGATTTCAGCCATAAGACATGGGTCTATTTTTTGTAGCATTTGATAATTTTTTAGTGCTTAAGGCCCAGGCTGAAAAGGAGTCTGGACATTTCATCAAAGTCCTAAGGTCAGATAGAGGAGGAGAGTATATCTCCAATTATTTTTTGAATTTTTGCAGGCAAAATGGCATGAAAAGGAGCTTACAACCAGTTATACTTCACAACAAAATGGAGTGGCTGAAAGGAAAAATAGGACCATCGTGGAGATGGCAAGAAGCATGATGAAAGAAAAAGGACTCCCTACAGAATATTGGGGAGAGGTTGTAGCAACAACTATACATTTGATTAATAGAAGTCCAACAAAGCAGGCTGTGAAAAACTACCTCAAGAGACATGGACAAAATGTAGATGGACAGTTGAACATTTAAGGGTGTTTGGTTGTGTGGCTTATGCAAACATGCCTAAAGAAAAGAGGCATAAATTGGATGACAAAGGTGAAAAGTGCATTTTCACAAGCTATAGTGAAGAGTCCAGAGCCTATAGGCTGTACAATCTGGTCACCAATAAAATTATCATTAGTACAGATGTGGATTTTTTAGAAGATCAATCATGGGATGGCACGTCAGATCCTGACAACTCTCAATAGCTCTTGAAAACTCAGAGTGATAAGGAAGATGAAAATGAAGATCAAAAATATCCTGCAACAACATAAATTGATGGCTCTCGATGGCTCCTGATAGCTCCTGATCAAAATAGACAAAAAGGGAATCAGCCACAGACAACCAGAGGATTGGGTCTTGACAGCTCCTGATAGCTTCAGACGAGCTCCTGACAACTCCCGATGAGCTCCCGACAGCTCTTGATAGCTCTAAAATAAGCCTGTTCAGTAGAACACTAGTAGCATTGAAAATTTAGATCCCACTCTTACCTCCCTAATTCCAAGAAAGACCAAGAGTATAAGGTAGATCTACCAAAATGAAAGGTATGATGAAAATTTTGATGAGAGTGTGAATTTTGCACTATTTTCTCACAATGATCCAGTTTATTTTGAAGAAGTTGTGAAGGAGGATAAATGGTGTGAAGCCATGGACAAGGAAATAGATGCATTAGAAAGAAAAAATACATGAGAGATAATTGAATTGCCTCCAAACAAGCAAGCTATTGGAGTAAAATGGGTCTATAAGACTAAAAAAAAATGTTGAAGGAAGAATAGATCAGCACAAGGCAAGATTAGTTGTCAAGGGGTACAAACAATAGTTTTGAAGAGACTATGATGAGACATTTTCCCCTGTTGCTAGGATGGAGACTGTGCGAGCAGTCATAGCTATTTTAGCCCATCACAAATGGAAGGTATTTCAAATGGAGGTGAAGTCCACATTTCTCAATGGAGTATTGAAAGAAGAAGTTTATGTGAAGCAAGCTTTTGGATATGAAGTTCTTGGTGAAGAACACAAGCTGTATAGGCTGAAGAAGGTTCTTTATGGGCTGAAGCAAGCTCCACGGGCATGGTACAATAGGATTGACTCATATTTGATGAGCAATGACTTTAGAAAAAGCAATGGTGAGCCCACTCTCTACATCAAGGCAACAAATAGTAACATTTTAATTGTTGTCTTGTATTTAGATGATTTAGTTTTTACTGGGGATGATGATTTCCAAATTGCTGATTTTAAAGAGGCCATGAAAAGAGAATTTAAAATGATAGATTTAGGTCTCTTAAAGTATTTTTCTAGGCATAGAAGTAAAACAAATGCATGATTGTATTTTTATCTCTCAAGAAAAATATGCAAATGAGATTTAGAAGAGATTTAGAATGCTTGAGAGAAAGCCTGCCCCAACACCAATAGCCATAGGTCTAAATTTGAGCAAAGAAGATTGCAAGAGCAATGTGGATCCAACCATGTATAAAAGTTTGGTTGGAAGCTTGATGAATTTGACAATAACTAGGATGAATATAATGCATGGAGTGAGTCTGATTCCTAGATTCATGGAGACTCCAAGAGACACCCATTGGAAAGCGGGTAAGCGAATACTAAGGTATGTGAATGGTACCAAAGGATATAGCATGTTGTACACAACAAAAAAAGAGTATGGGCTAGTTGGATACACTGACAGTGATTGAGCAGGAAGTTTGGATGATAGGAAGAGCACTTTGGGCTATGTATTTCATTTGGGTTTGGGTGTTATCTCTTGGGATTCCAAGAAGCAACCTATTGTTTCCCTATAAAAAATTGAAGCTGAGTATATAGCAGCAAATGTAGGAGCATGTTAGGCTATTTGGCTAAGAAGAATCTTGGCAGATTTGAAAGAAGAACAAGAGGATGGAATAGTGATCTATCGAGATAATGTTTCATCGATAGCCTTGACAAAAAATATCATGTTTCATGAAAGAAGCACATTGAAATTAGGCATCATTTTATTCATGAATTGGTTGAAAATGGTGAAATTAGAATGGATTTTTGTAGGTTGAGTAGCAACTAGCAGACATATTCACCAAGCCTTTGAACAAGGACAGTTTTGAGCACCTAAGAGGCAAATTGGGTGTTGTTGTTTTAGATCAGGATTGATCTTGTTGTTTTTTTGGCTCACGACAAAGGGGGAGTGCTAGAAAATTGATTGTCTATGAGCCTTCTGTCATTTCCACCTACCTTGTCAGAGCATTTGTTATTTTGTAACTAGAAGATTTCTTTTGGGGATTGCTTTCCTCTTTCTCTCCTAACGCGCAACTCAAGTCTGTAGGTGAATTTTTGTTGGTAGGTGATTTTTAAATTTAGGAGGGAATGTTTGTTTTAGAAAAAAAGGATTGAAGGAAATTTATTTGATCAATGGAGAATAGGTCAATTTTTGCAGCAGCAAAAATTTTAGGAGGAAGAAGTGAAGTTGTAGTAGCAATAGATAAAATTCTATGTAAGGAGTTGCTGATAGCTCCAGATTGTTGAGACTTGTTGTAGAGTGTTTACAGTGAGTAGCTGATTTCTCCTAATCACTCTGAGTTTTCCAGGAACAAAAAATAGTTCCATTCTAGTATTAACAGAGAGCTTTTGATAGTTCTTGATCATTGCTAGTTTGGTCGAGAAACTTCTGATCGCTCCCAAAAAGTTGTAATATGTAGTTGAAGTTTACTTTCTGAGTTTGTAGTTTTATGTTTTTTTTTTGTCATTTCCAGTTTGAATAAATGTTAAATCAAAATTGCATGTCTCCTCTTGTTTTCGCATTTTAAGATTTGGGTATTTCCAACTTGACTAGAAATCAGAGCAACAACTCTTTGTTTTTTGTTTTAGTTTTAAAATATTGACAGATTTGCTAGACTGCAAAAACCCATTATCTTCATCAGCATTTAACAACCAGATACCTCTAGTGTTCAAATTGATGTTGGTAGGGCTTGGCTATCCATTAGATGACCATTACTGCTAAGTGTGATATTTTCAAGGCCGAGACAACTGTCTTCAAGTATTGATATTGTTGACACTCTTGTGTAATTTATCTTTATACTTTTGAGCATATTTAGAGACTCCATTAAGTCTAGTAATGAATTCAACATTTCACAATACGTGAGATGTAGTTTAGTCAAGTGGGACAAGTTCTTAAAAGAGGACGACAAGCTTCTCAAAAAGGGACTTCCTATCTCTAGCACTTCTAATTTTTTGAGTTCGCCAATGACACTAGGAACCTTCGGCCTTATCCTTGTCTCCAGAAGACAGAGCTCTTTCAAACACACTTGATGTGTGATTTGATTTGTCAATTGTTCCATCTTCCTACATCCTTCAAACTTCAAATATTCCAGGCTACTTATGTTTTCCAGCATGTTAGATCTCAAGGTGAGTCTCAAATATATTGAGATGTTGAAGGTGTCTCAACTGCTTAAAAGAATTTGGAAAATTTTGTAGCCGCCCAAAATATTTCAACTCTATATGCCGTAGGTTCATCAGATTACCCAAATAGCTAGGTAATGAGGACAGATTTTCCAAACTAGATAACATTAGCAATTCCAACGATCGGAGACTACAAAAATCTTCTAGGAGTTTCTACAATACATCACACTAAATGAGAACTATCCTTTTCAATTCCTTTATACGTCCTATTGATGTTGGAATCCTAAGTAATTCAGGGGTATAGTCAATTCCCATTTCTCGTAACTGCAAGGGAGGCTGCAGAGATAGCAATTGTCAATTAAATAGAAAATATAGTAGTAAAAATTGTAAGATTGGAAGATTAGCTTTAAGAAAACAATATAGAAAATACTTACATCTAAATTATCCCATAATTCTAGTAAAGCTCCACTCAACTCAATAAATCTTAATCTTATGGGTGAAGGCACACTCGACTCCATGAAAAGCCTTGATTTCTAAGGTCCACTCAACTCCAAAATCCTTAAATTTATGAGTGACCATGACTTAAGTTTTCTCCCCTTAAATTCATCCAAACTAAGCCAGAAAGGCTCTTTAGATCATGTGCCAAAATATTTGATAAACTGTTCTTCTCTACCAGTAAATTTTTTTAATCCGAGCGAGGAAGGTGGAGGGCTCCCAGAACATCTGTTTGAGATTCCTATAATCTCAATGAAATTTTTGAGCATCTATCCCTCTAGTAGACATTCCTCCCTAAATGGGAAGATGAAGAGCATAAATTATATGTGATGTGAGGATTGGTTTTTGAAGAGAAAACTAGTAACTTAAAGGAAGAGTCATAGAAACTTAACCAATATACACTAAGATTTTAATATTGCATTTTTCTTAAGATTTTCATCTGAAAAAATGAAATCTATTCAAAACTTAACAAGCCAAAGAAATAAAAGGGAAACTATTTTAAATAGAAACAATATTTTTGCAGCAGTATCTTGTATCCATAAATTTTGAATTCCGTAAAATTTATATGAACAATTTTAAATATGCAAGTTGTGCAAAGATAGGCATCTTGACCGGAATTGTAGAACTAAAAGGTATATTGCTGCACCAACAAAAGTGATGTCCCAAATTTATGAACAACATTACAAAATGTAATTCTGACTAAACAATGTCAGAAATGATGAAACAACAAACCTGAATTTTATTAGGAAATGTAGCTACCAAAACAGCTAGCAGGTAGGAGAAAAATGGCACTGTCAGCCCCCAGAATGAACTACTTCCAGAATGAACAACCTTCTAAAGGAAAAACATAATGCAGTCAAAAGAGAGAATTTGTTTTTACGAAGAATACAACCGCGTAAAGATTAGATAATTTTCTTAACAAATGTCATTACATACAATAGCTATCAAAAAAATATTAATAAAAAACGTATTTACTAGCACTTGCACTTCTTGTGCAAGGGTTAAGCTGATAGAAAATTACATACAGTAGAATTTTGAGTTTGAGACAAGATATTTGTAGTTTTTTAAATGAAAATATTGGTTGCGATTTAAATTTTGTTCTCAGGCACGAGGCGGCTGCTTGCTAGTTATTTTTTCTAGTGAGGAAAAATAATGCAGACAGAAAAAATAAAATAATAGCTCACTAAAAAATTGTCAAGATTATAAAACTCAAACCACAATATAAAGAGTAGGAAAAATAGCCATAAATAAGCATCAACAGACAACAAGAACTAACTACATATAATAAAAGTTTCCCCATCCAAACAAATAAACCAAGGAGTCCATCACATACTAGGAAAAAGGGAAAACTTTGAAATAAGTGTAACTCCACTCCTGAATGGCTTCAAACAGCAGCCACCATAGCACAAATAAGACACAAAGGATAAAATATGAATAGTTCCTAATAATCAAACCATCTACATAAATATTATCTCTCTCCACCTGCCATGATGAGTGAACCACTGAGATAAAGATGAGTAGAGGAAATTTTAAATAAGAAAACCTATTGTCCAATGAAGTGAATAAGTCTTTAACTTTGCATTGAGCATAAAATATTATTTGTTTGCAGCTAAGAAATTTATAACTTAATTTGTTTGAGCTAAAATTCAATCTTCAAATTCTTCATTAAGACACCTTGCAACTATGAAAACAGAGAAGCAATTTAGAAAAAGGAAATCAAATATCCCTCATTTTATATGATATACTTAAAACCTTCGAAAATCATGAAATACAGTGTTGTTTCAACCAATATCAACTTTAAAAAAAAAAGAGTTGGCAGATTTGAAGTAGAAAAAAAATGCAGTGCTTTGCAAACCCACTTAACGACAAACCTGGAACTTTATTGAATTTCAGACACTATATTTAAATACAAATTTTGGAAGGGGTGTCAGTGGGAAAATTATAGACGTGTGTTTGAGGCCACCACACATTTGTAGGCCAGCAATAGTATTTATGATGATCCTAATATCAACCTTCTACAAAGGAAACCCCGTATCTCCATGTTTTAGCCATTGATTAAAGATTTGTCTCGTTCGATTCGCTACTCAAGCAAGAAGAAGTTACAAGATTTTCTTAGCGTAGTAGTGCTTTATGCATATTGATTCTATCATTAAATCATTTTGATTTATCGAGTCACTTTTCTTTTAGGAATAACATTTGATTTACTCTTTTAGCATCTACAAATCCCTTCTTACATCATTGACAATGAATTGCTCACCATGATTATTTGCAATAATATGGCCATCAACATTGCATATGCCATTCTGGCTTTCTGCAACATGGAGATCATCCTAAACTTCTAAGAAAGGAGGTCATACTGGTGGTCTACTGCATGGGAGCAATCTACAATTCTTTGTGTTGATTGTTTGTATTTGTTTTCAAGGCCATGTAATAGCTTATGGGAGTTTCAACATAATTGAGTGGGTGGTTTATGAGGTGTGAATTTTAGCATTGCCAAGTTCATGTTCCATAACCCATTTCAATTTATTCACTGTCAAATTTGGGTTTCATTACCCATTTAAATTATATCGTTAACAATTCAATATTTCATTAATCTTTTGATATTATTCACTAATTGGCATTGTAGTTTTGGCAATGTTTTGTGGTAAATTAGCACTAGTTTTCAATCTTATCATAAAATGGGCAGCAAAAGTGATCTTTAACTGAAATTGACATATTTCTTGATAGATCAATTTTATCAAAGGGCATACCAGTTTTATATATTTCAAAAGCATTGCATGTCATATATAAATGGTAATATATTAAAATGAAAATGCAAGCTTGAGTTTTATTATAACTTATGATAAATTATATTCAGTAGAATGAGATATGGTCATTGACCCAATTTCATTTAATAGTTTTCAATGTGTGTATTTTCCTTCTTTGTCTTTAGTTTCATTGAGTGAAACCAATTGGTGTTTATCTTGATTTCTGTTTTAATGGTGTTGATAGGATTGATCTGTTGAAAGTTCAAATGGACAAGGATTCTGAAAATTAGAGGGTCCTAAGATGTTGGTAGAAGAGAGAGCTTCGCATAGAGTGTATTAGACATGGAAAAATTCAATTCAATATTAAATACAGAGGTCTGGTAATATTTTCAATTGTTGTGGTCATAATAATGGTTGAATCCTACTCTTCTCACATAAGAGAGGAATAATGAATTATAACACAATAGAATGAAATAAAACACAAAAAAACACTCCCTAATACCATGGCTAGTTACTTACCTCAAGATTTTGCACAAGTAGTGTGTACTGTCACCAATCCGATGCAAGAAAAATTTACGAAGCCCTATTACAGTAGGTTTTTTCTAAAATGAGACTAACCAAAAGAAATCTCCTTACACTGTTGCTTCAAACTATGCACAAAAAGTGGATATGAAAATATATGGGACTATAACTTGGATTATGAATATTCTACATTTTACAAGATTTGATTTTGTAATATTTCATTTCATTTCATTCAGAGATCTGATTTACTTTGGCTTATTTACCATTGAGTTTTTCATTTGACTGAAACCATGATCTGTGTTGTGGGAAGTTTAGTAGTTTGTCAGCATGAAATGGGTTTCAGACTTAAACTTCTCACTACATGTAGTCTATCAGTTAATAAGGGTTCATGAAAATAAAAAATTTCAATAAAAATTAGGTGCAGGTAGACAAGGGAAAAGATATAATAGTTGAGTATGTTCTCATAGTTGTGATAAAATTTATTGATTTAAATTCAATCATTTTAATAATATAGTTAGTTGTGATTTTAAAGTTGTTAGTGTTGATCACAAATACTCATAATTGAATAAAATGTATTTTTTTGATCTAAAAAGCAATAAATTATGTGATTCCAGTTCAACACACTAATAAAACTAATAAAAAATGAATTAGTGCACAAATTCTTGTAACTTTTTTGGAAGCCTTTTTGAACACTTCAATCAAAAATTGATAAGAAAAAAGTAGTGACAATTAAACATTAAAGTCTTCAAAACATTTACTAATAAAAGGTGACATAAAATATTAAGTAAAGCTCACTGTAGTTTGTCTCTGTAGGTCAATTATTTTCTCTGGAAGCCATACACGAGAAGGTGTATGTCTACCTATAAGATCCCTTCCCAAATCCACAAGGTGGTCATGCATAGTTATTTTATTATTCTCGTCAACATTAACTAGACACTTTTTAACAAGTGTTTCCCATCCATGCAAACCACTCCAGCCATGCCACCCTGATCCATCCCATACTTTAATTTCCTATATTTTCTCTTTGCCAATAAGAAAACAAGCCACATCCGTGAACATCTCTTTCTCTTCTTCATCTAATGCATTGTAACTAATTCTCAAACTCCCTGTAATATCCTCTGGCAACATTCTAGAGATCTTATCTAGCTGTGATTCCCAATAATCCTTGGACTTGTCATAAACTAGTCCTCCAAAGACTTCAAGGGACAAAGGAAATCCACTGCAAGATTCAAAAAAAAAATTGACAATATTTTCAAATCCTTGTTCCAGATAAGATTGTAAGAAAGCGTTCCAACAGAAAAGTTGCTTGGGCATGGTGTGGATTCAATGGCTTCATGTTATATATAGTTGAGCCCCATTTTGCAATAAGATGTAACTCATGAGTTGTTACAATGACAAGACTATCAGATGTAATGCAGTCCTTAGATGGAAACAAAGCATCCAATTGGATTTCTATGATCCACATCATCCAAAATGATGAGCACAGGAACAAATCTCAACTGATTTTCTAGAATAGATTTTCCTTCTTCTATGTCAAGGAATGATAATGAACCTCCAAAACCAAGGTCATTCATAATATTTTTTTGTACCCTATGCAAAACATTTCTTCTTGCAACATCTCAAATTGAAAACACCATATTGGAATATTGGAAGGATGAGGATTTTATGTTATACAACTCTTTATCAAGCGTGGTTTTACCGGGTCCTCCCATTCCGACAATCCCAAAAGTTTGAACATTGTGCTCACTTTCGACATTTTCTTCAAAATCTCATATGATATCATCCAGTCCAACAGGTTTGTCGGCCACCAGAAAGGGAACCTTTTTCAATTCCTTGGATACCATATTTACAATATTCTTCAACTGCATCCCCTCATATCTAAAAATGTGCTATGGATATTGAACAAACATGAGAACTCAACAGTAATAATGACACCAAATATTAAAACAAGAGAAAATAAGGTAGTGGCTTGTGAGGGTATTTTCTACTTACTTATTGTCCTTGATCAGGCAGCTAGAATGAAAAAGAAACATTATCGAGTGTCATCTTCCACTCATTTGTTATACTTGTAGCTAACACAGAACTTTAGATTAACATATTTAAAGAATGAAGAAATAAGAAAATTTACGTGGTTCGGCAATATGCCTACGTCCACGAGAAATTAGGAGAAGACATTTATTAATCTCACACACAACTATTTACATTACAAATATTCCAGTATATAATGGAATTTGCAATCATCTAATCATGTATTCCCAGCCTTGTATAACAACCTTGCTTAACAAAGCATTTCTAGAATTTTGTTGGAACTGTTTAAGTCTACAGATGGATGGAGAGACTATAATTTTTTATTAAAAAAAAAGTATGAATAAACAATGAGTGGTTATCCATCCATATCAAACTTCACATCCCAAAAATCTCCCACTTGAAGTCCCAAAAGAAAAAATACTATAAACAATCATGTTTCAAGAAATTTCCTGCTTTTCAAGGTCTATTGTCACAAGCTTACCAATCCAAGAGAAGCTCTACAAAACTCCAGCTTCTATTTTGAAACAAAATTTGTAAATGTATCTACAAGATTCAAATTTTTATGTATCTTTTCCAACTTGAGCTTACCATCTTCAAGGGCACTTCGAATATAGTGATATCGAAGTTCTATGTGCTTCGTTCGTGAATGAAATGCTACATTTTTGGCCAAGTGAATGGCACTTTTTACTATCACTATACAATAAAAATTCCTTATGTCTATTACCCAATTCAAGTAGTAATCTCTGCAACCACAACATCTTATTTTATCCATCTGTCATTGCAATATACTTTGCTTTAGTAGTTGAAAGAGCCACTACTTTCTGCAACCTAGAAATCCAACTAACTGCTGCTCCTACCAATGTGAAAACATACCCTATTGTAGATCGTCTTTGATCTAAATCTCCAGCCATGTATGAATCAACATATCAGTGCAATTGTGCATCTTCACCTCTAAACCTCAAAACATGGTTTGAAGTGCCTTTAAGATATCTTAGAATCCATTTTACTGCTCGTTAGTGAATTTTTCTTGGATTACTCATGTATCTACTGACCACTCCCACTACTTGGGAAATATCTGGTCTTGTAAAGACCATAGCATACATTAAAATCCCAACTACAAATGAATATGACACTGTTTCCATGTATTCTTTTTCTTCAAGTGTCTTGGGACACATCTCAAAAGATAATTTGAAATTATTTTCTAGAGGTGTGCTTACTGCCTTGGCATCCTTCATGTTAAATATTTCTAGTACTTTTTCAATGTATAATTTCTCCTATGACAATATAAGTTTCCTTTTCTTCTTGTCTCTGATAATTCTCATTCCAATGATTTTCTTTGCAACACCCAAATTATCCTTCATTGAAAATTTCTTAGATAACTATTGTTTCAACCTATTAACAACAACCATGCTAGATATTGCAACTATCATATCATCAACATACACAAATAGAAATACAAATTCTCCATTATCAAAGAACTTAAAATAGACACAATGGTCAAATTCACATCTAGAAAATTTATGCTCAGACATGAAAGAATCAAATTTCAAATACCATTGTCTATGAGCTTGTTTCAACCCATATAAACTATGATTTAGTCTACAAACTAGTGCTTCTTTACCTTTTTCCTCAAAACCTTCTAGTTACTTCATGTACAACTCTTCTTCCAAGTCACAATGAAGAAAAGTTGTCATAACATCAAGCTATTCTTAATCTAGATCGTGAACAACTACTAAGCCCAATACTACTCTAATAGAGGTCATTTTCACAATTAGTTAAAATATCTCTGTAAAATCAATGCCCTTTTGTTGAACATATACCTTGACCACAATCCGGCTTTAAATATTTTCTTCCCACCCGCTTCTTCCTTCAACCTATACACCCACTTGTTTTGCAACACTTTTTGATTGGGTGGAAGGGATAATAAATCCCATGTGTGATTTCCCTTAAGAGATTCCATCTCATCTCTCATGGCTTCCATCCATTTATTGCTATCTTTATCTACACTTGCTTCTTTAAATTTAGTAGGTTCAAATTCATCAGAAATAAATAAATATTGAATAAAATCTTTATACCTAGTTGAAGGTCTATGCTCTCTAATGGACCTCCTAATTGGAGGAATTGACTCTTGTGCATTACCAACTAGAGGAACATGTTCTTCATTATCTTGGAAATCTTGTGGCTGGTCATGTGTTTGAATTTGCACTAGTGGTTGTGGCTGGTTTACAATCACCTTTTCTTTAAACATATCACTACCATTTGTGATATCTTCTAATGGAATATACTCCTTAGGTGATTTGACTTCTTGTAAACCTGACATTACTTTTTCACTAAATATCGCATCTCTACTTCGTGTAACACACTTAGTAACTCGATCCCACAACCTATAACCATATGTTTCTTCTCCATATCCAATGAAGATACGCCTTTTAGATTACATGTCAAGCTTAGTTTGTTTCTCTTTTGGAATATGAACAAAATCTTCACATCCAAACACATGCAAATGATCATATAAAATTTTCTTACCTAACCATTTTTCTTCTGGAATTCTGAATTCAAGCCAAGTGGATGGTGCTCTATTAATCAGGTACACTGATGTATTTTCTGCTTCTACCTAGAATTCTTTTCCTAGTCCTGCATTTGAGAGTGTATTTCATGCTCGATCCATAATGGTTCTATTTAATATTTATATAGCACTGTTCTCTTGTGGTGTAAGAGGATCAATCTTGATTCTCTGAATACCATTCTTTACACAGTATTGAACAAAATTCTTTTGAACAATACTCACCTCCATTGTCAGTTTTAAAACTTTTAACCTTATAACCAGTTTGGTTTTCAACAAGTGCTTTGAAGGTTTTAAATATACCAAAATCTTCAAACTTATTTTTCATCATATAAACCCAAACCTTCCTAGTGCAATCATCCAAAAAAGTTAAAAAATTAATGGAACCTCCAATAGACTCTACCTCTCTGGGTCTTAAGACGTCTGAATGCACTAGCTCCAATGGTCATGTCTTCATCTTGTGTTCATTTTTAAAGAATCTTGTCCTCTTTTTTTTTCCATAGATGCAATGCTCACATAACTCCATGTCCATTTATTTCAAACCTGGAAGTTGGTTCTTCAAAATCTCAAGTCCCTTTTGGCTCATGTTTCTGAGCCTTTTATGCCAAATCTCTATTGTGCTATCTCTTACTACCAATGTAACTCCCACTTCAATCTGACCCTCTAGTACATACAATGTACCATATTTGCTTCCTCTTGCTATGACCATGCTCCTGTTATTACCTTCCATTCTCCTTCTCCAAATGTAACATTATATCCAAGAGCATCTAATTGCCCGATTGAAATCAAGTTTCTTCTAAGTTGAGGAACATGTCTCACATCTTTCAACAACCAACTATTATCCTTCTTCATCTTCAATAGAACATCTCATTTTCCAGTGATACTGCAAGGTTCATCATCACCAAGATAAACCTTACCAAAATTACCAGTTTGGTAATTTCTAAAATAATCTCTTGAAGAAGTTGCATGAAATGATGCTTCTGAGTCAAGTATCCAAACATCTGCAACAACATCACTTGAAGATAAAATAAGAGCATCAACATCTTCTTCAGAAGTTGCATTTACCTCATTATTTTTCAATTGATTTTCAGCCTTCTTTTTGTTTTGGAGGGTCCAACAATTTTTCTTCAAGTGGCCCTCTTTGTCGCAATTCCAACAAACGTCTTTTTTGCCTCTAGATTGGGATCTCTTAGTAGATTTTGATTTTTTCCTTTGGTTATCCTTGCCTCGTTGGTGTGTTCTTCCTATGCTTCCAGCCACTAAAGCAGCCCCTCATGAATTATTTTGATTTTTTCTTCTCATATCCTCACTGAGAAGAACTCCTGCAACATCATCAAATTTTAGCACGCCCTTTGGGCTAGCTATGAAGTTACTAACAACCATAACAACTCCTTCCTAGCTATCAGGCAATGAACACAATAACAAGATGGCCTTTATCTCATCCTTTACTATAATGTTTACTGAAGACAACTGACTAACCAAAGTATTAAACTCATTTAGAGGATTTTTTACAGAACCACCTTCTTGCATTTTTAAATTATACAATTTATTCATTAAAAATACTTTGTTCGATGCAGAAGGTCTCTCATACAACTCTGATAGACGATCCCAAAGTCCTTATGATATCGTTTGTGTTGAAACATTGAAAAAAACATTACTAGATAATGAAAGAATGATTGTAGCCCCAACCTTTTGATCCATTTTATCTCAATCTTCATCCTTCATGTTGGTTGGCTTTTTAGTTTTTCCTTCCAAAATAATCAAAAATTCCTTTTGAATTAGAAGAGCTTTGAGTTACAATTTCCACATTCCGAAGTTTTGACCTAATAATTTTTTAATTCTCCATTTGTCTGTCTCCTCCATTTCTTACGGCCTTTTGTGCTAATTTTCTTATACATATTACTAAAAAACAATCACAATATTTAAAAAAAAAAAAAAAAAACTCCTTTGGACTTCTTCAATAGAAGTTATGATTCTCATCATATATTTTCTACTTCACTCTATAACACATAATGATTTTTTTTTTTTTTTTGGCATGAGAACCAACCTGATCTCTAGAACTGGTGACCTCTACTAGCATCTATAATATGTTGAAATTTAATGTTTCTCGAGCCTCTGTTCATCCGCCAGTGCCCCTGCAGCCTTCACCTACCTGTCGGCAGTTTGCCAGTTTTCGGGATCCTCCTTGTAGCTCCTGACAACTCCAAAATTGATTAAGGTAGTTGTTTTTGAATTCAACATTTCCTTAGGTAGGTGATTTCAAAATTTAGGAGGGAATTTTTGTTTTAGAAAAAATGGATTGAAGGCACATTAGTCAGTCAGTCAGTTGGAAAAAAGAGTTGGGAAAAATTTGAGAGAAGAAGTCAAAGAAAAAGATTACAGCAGCAGACTGTGAGAAGAAAATTCTCTCTGTGCTCCCAGTAGCTTTTGAATAATAGCAGTTGTTTGTTAGTTGTAAGAGCAGTGATTGCTCTAGGTAGAGCTTCGTGTAGCTTTTGACAGAGAGTTGTTGATAGCTCCTGATCACTAAAAGTCTAGTTGAGCAGCTTCTTTTTGCTCCCAGAAAGTTGTAATAGTTTCTTGTTTTTAGTTTGTTTTTAGTTTTGTTTATTTACAGTTGATTAATAGTGAAGAAGTTGCATGTATCATGTTGTTTTTTGCATTTGAAATTTTGGGTATTTCCAGCTTGACTGGAAAATAGAGCAGGAGCTCTGTGTTTTGTGTTTTGCATTTTTTTTTTCAAATCTCTACATGGTATCAGAGCCATAGGCCCCATTTCCTTGTGAGTTTGGGCATTTGTATTTTCTGGGTGTTGAGTTTTTTGTTGTAGGAGACATGACTGGAGATGAAGCAAGGAGTTGGTAGTAGCCACCGTCCTTTAATGGATAGAACTATGACATTTGGGCCAAGAAGATGAAGACCATCATGGTGGCGAATGATTTTTGGGATTTTCTCATAAATGGGTTTGTGGATATCACTGACCCAACTGCATTTGCAACTCTTACAAATAACCAGAAGACCCAACTAAAGGAGCATAGGAAGAAGGATGCAAAATCTTTGAATTTGATTGAAGCAGCCTTGACATAGGCCATTTTTCCTAGAATAGTAATAGCTGAGTATGCAAAAGAAGCTTGGGAAATCCTTGAGACTGGCTACAAAGGGACTGATAAAGTCAAAGGTGTGAAGCTCCATCTATTTCGAAGAGAGTTCAAAGTTATTGAGATGAAAGAAAGTGAGTCTATTGCAAACTTTCAGACAAGGTTCTCCGGTTTGGTGAACCAGCTAAGAGAAAATGGAGATGTGTTAGAGGAGCTAAAGATTGTTGAAAAACTTCTTCAATGTCTACCCACGAGGTATGATCCTCTTGTCATTGCTATTCGATAGACCTTTCTACTTTGAAAATGGATGAGTTAATGGGTTCTCTCCATACCCATGAGCAGCGTTTAAAAAGTTATGCTACTACTTCCCATGAGCAAGCTTTCAAAGCTTAGTCGAATGCAAGAGGCAGAGGGAGAGGTAGAAATGGCTCCCAAAGAGGTAGAGGTAGATCCAGTCAAGGAAATGCTGGTGGAGAAAGCTCAGGATGAGCAAGCAGCTCTCAAAACAACTCTCGAAGAGGCATGAAGAATAGCAGTTCAAGTGGGAGAAGTGACAAGAGAAACATTGAGTGCTACTACTGTCACAAGTTTGGACACTATGCTAGTGAGTGTTGGAAGAAGCACGGTAATTAGCAAAGACAAAATGCTAATGTTGCTGATTCAAATGTGGCTGAAGGCAATCAGTCCACAACCTTCATCATGTGAAATGTTGGTGAAGAAGGTAGCCCTGAGGTTTGGTACTTGGATAGTGGTTGCAGTAACCACATGAGTGGTAATGAAATTATTTTTTCTTTCATTGACAAAAATATTAAATTATAAATTAGAATGGGGAACAATGGAGTTGTTCTTGTCAAAGGAAAAGGATCTATTATGATCTACACCAAGCAGGGTGAAGAGAAGGAGGTTCAAAATGTGTTCTTTGCACTAGAGTTAAATCATAACCTCATGAGTGTAGGAAAATTGATCCAGAATGGATACAAAGTGCTGATGGAGAAGGGAAAATGTGTCATTTATGACAAGAATGAGAGAACAAAGGTGTTTGCAACAATACAAATGACAAAGAACCGGATGTTTCCTTTGAAGATTGAGACGTGTTTCTCATCTCAGTCTGTTGTAGCACCTCTCATGGATGAAAAATGTACAACAGTACAAGTTGCAGCCCTCAAGAGCACCATTGAAGACCCCTCCAAGCTATGGAATCTCAGGTATGGACATTTAGGCTATGCTGGTTTAAGTCTTTTATTCAAAAGCAAGATGGTTGATGGTTTTCCAAGGATAGTAGAGCCTAATGTTAGATGTGAGGCTTGCATTTTGGGAAAGCAACATAGGCAGCCCTTTCAATCGGGCAACTCTACAAGGGCAAGAGCACCATTGGAGTTGGTGCAAATGGATTTGGTAGGCCCTATGCAAATCAATATCATTGGTAATAACAGATTTTTTATGACCTTTATTGATGATTTCAGCCGTAAGACATGGGTTTATTTTTTACAGCACAAGTCTGATGCATTTAATAAGTTTTTTATTGTTTAAAGCCTAGGTTGAAAAAGAGAGTGGACATTTTATTAAAGTCCTAAGGTCAAATAGAGGAGGAGAGTATACCTCCAACTGTTTTGTGAATTTTTGTAGGTAAAATGGCATTAAAAAGGAGCTTACAACCAGTTACAATCCACAACAAAATGAAGTGGCTGAAAGGAAAAACATAACCATCGTACAGATAGCAAGAAGTATGCTAAAAGCAAAAGGACTCCCTATAGAATATTGGGGAGAGGCTCTTGCAACAGCTGTGCATTTGATTAATAGAAGTCCAACTAAGGTAGTCTGTGACAAGATACCTCAAGAGGCATGGACAAAACAAAGATGGATGGTTGAACACTTGAGAGTGTTTGGATGTGTGGCTTATGCACACGTGCCTAAAGAAAAAAGGAAAAAAATTGATGACAAGGGTGAAAAGTGCATTTTCAAGGGCTACAGTGAAGAGTCCAAAGCCTATAGGTTGTACAATCCGGTCACCAAAAAAATTATTATTAGAAGAGATGTGGAGTTTTTATAAGATCAGTCATGGGATGGCATGACAGGTCCTGATAGCTCGATAGCTCAGATTGACGAAGAAGTTGAAAATGAAGATCAAGAAAATTCTGCAACAATAGAAAATGATGGCTCCCAATAGCTCCTGATCGCTCCTAATCAGAACAGATAGAAAGAGAAGTAGCCATAGACAGCCAAAAATTTGGCTCCTGACAGCTTCTGACGAGCTCTTAACAGTTTCAGACGAGCTCCTAATAGCTCCCAACGAGCTCCTGACTGCTCCCGACGAGCTCTTGACAACTCTCGATTGCTCCAGATTCAGCCTGTTCAGCAAAATAGCAGCAGCACTGAAAATTCAAACCGCACTCTCACCTCCCTAATGCTAAGAAAGACCCAGAGTCTAAGTGAGATCTACCAAAATGAAAGGTATGATGATGAATTTGATGAGAGTGTGAATTTTGCACTACTTTCTCACAATGATCCGATTTATTTTGAAGAAGCTATGAAAGAGGATAAATGGTGTGAATCCATGGATGAGGAAATAGATGCATTAGAAAGAAACAATACATGGGAGCTGATTGACTTGCCTCCAAGCAAGCAAGCTATTGGAGTAAAATAGTTCTATAAGACCAAAATCAATGTCAAAGGAAGAATAGACCGGCACACGGCAATATTAGTTGTCAAGGGGTACAAACAGTAGTTTGGAAGAGACTATGATGAAACATTTTCCCTTGTTGCTAGGATGGAGACTGTGAGGACAGTCATAGCTATTTCTGCCTAACACAAATGGAAGGTATTTCAAATGGATGTGAAGTCTGCCTTCCTTAATGGAGTATTGAAAGAAGAGGTTTATGTGGATCGGCCTTTTGGATATGAAGTTCCAGGCGAAGAACACAAGGTGTATAGGCTAAAGAAGGTTATTTATGGGTTGAAGCAAGCTCCATGGGCATGGTATAGTAGGATTGACTCATATGGGATGAGCAATAGCTTTAGCAAAAGCTATGGTGAGCCCACTCTCTACATCAAGGCAGCAAATGGTAATATTTTAATTTTTGTCTTGTATGTAGATGATTTAGTTTTTACTGGGGATGATGATTTCCTCATTGCTGATTTTAAATAGGCCATGAAAAAAGAATTTGAAATGATAGATTTAGGTCTCTTGAGTTATTTTCTAGGCATAGAAGTAAAACAAATGCATGATTGTATTTTTATCTCTCAAGAGAAGTATGCAAATGAAATCTTGAAGAGATTTAGAATGCTTGAGAGAAAACCTACCCAACACCAATTGACATAGGTCTTAAGTTGAGCAAAGAATATTGTAGTAGCAATGTGGATGCGACCATGTACAAAAGCTTGGTTGGAGCTTGATGTATTTGACAACAACTAGGTTGGATATAATGCATAGAGTGAGTCTGATTTCCAGAGTCATGGAGACTCCAAGAGACACCCATTGGCAAGAGGGTAAGAGAATCCTGAGGTATGTGAATGTTACCAAAGGATATGGCATGTTGTACACAACAACAAAACAATATGGGTTGGTTGGTTACACTGATACTAATTGGGTAGGAAGTTTGGATGATAGGAAGAGCACTTTGGGCTATGTATTTCATTTGGGTTTGGGTGCTATCTCTTGGGCTTCTAAGAAGAAACCTATTTTTTCCCTATCAACAGTTGAAGCTGAGTATATAATAGCAAATGCAGCAGCATGTTAGACTATTTGGCTGAGAAGAATCTTGGCAGATTTGAAAGAAGAACAAGAGGATGGAATAGTGATCTATTGTGACAATGTTTCATCAATAGCTTTGATGAAAAATCCTATGTTTCATAGAAGAAGCAAGCACATTGAAATAATATATCATTTCATTCATGAATTGGTTGAAAATGGTGAAATTAAAATGAAGTTTTGTAGGTCTGAGCAGTAGCTAGCAGACATATTCACCAAGCCTTTGAGCATTGACAGTTTTGTGCGCCTAAGGAGCCGATTGGGCGTTGTTGATCTAGATCAAATTTGATCTTGTTGTTTTGTCGGCTCAGGACAAAGGGGGAGTGTTGGAATTTAATATTTCTTAAGCCTCTGCTCATCTGCTAGTGCCCCTACAACCTTCACCTACCTGTCAAGAGCAAGTTTCCAGTTTTGGGGATCCTCCTTGTAGCTTCTGACAACTCCAGAATTTATTAAAGTAGTTGTTTTTGAATTCAACATTTACTGAGGTAGGTGATTTTGAAATTTAGGAGGGAATGTTTGTTTTAGAAAAAATGGATTGAAGGCACATTAGTCAGTCAGTCAGCTAGAAAAAAGAGTTGGGAAAAAGTTGTGAGAGGAAGTCAGAGAAAAAGATTGCAGCAGCAGACTGTGAGAAGAACATTCTCTCTGTGCTCCTAGTAGCTCCTGAACAATAGAAGTTGTTTGTTAGTTGTAAGAGAAGTGATTTCTCTAGGTAGAGCTCTGTATAGCTTTTGATAGAGAGCTGTTGATAGCTCCTGATCACTAAAAGTTTGGTTGAGCAGCTTCTGATTGCTCCCAGAAATTTGTAATAGTTTCTTTTTTTTAGTTTTTTTTTTGTTTTATTTATTTCCATATGATTAATAGTGAAGAAGTTGCATGTCTCTTGTTTTTTTTCGCATTTAAGATTTGGTTCTTTCCAGCTTGACTAGAAAATAGAGCAGCAGCTCTGTGTTTTGTGTTTTGCATTTTTTTTCAAATCTTTACATAATAATGGTTAATCTCTCCCCCAAAAAAAAGAATTCAAACTCAAATACTATCTTTTACCATTGTTGATCCAGACAAAGCAAAAATAGACTTCTACAGTCTCCTCCACGACTGGAAAGGATCTAAATTTTGGCATCACCCTGTTCTTCTCAATAGCATGGTTTAGATCTGCTCATGATCTTCATCAATCTTCCTGCGCACCTATGCTCCCTCGTATGTTGGCTAGACTTGTGCTGATTTTCTATCACCCATAAATATTCTAACAACTTAGTAAATGCAAATTGAAAGGAGGTCAATCTACGTTTACCAAATCTCCTCCAATGCACCCTTCTCTACTACCTCCCTATCAGGCTCTGATACCATCTTTTATACTTGTAGCTAACATAGAACTTTAGATTAACAGATTTAAAGAATGCTAAATTGCACAAAAAGAAGAAACAAGAAAATTTATGTGGAAAGCAGGAGAAGAATATTATTAATCTCACACATAGCTCTTTACATTACAAACAATCTAGTATATAATGGACTTTGAAATCATCTAATCACGTATTCCCAGCATTGCATAACAACCTTGATTAACAAAGCATTGCCATAATTTTTGTGGAACTATTTTTGTTTACAGATGGATGGAGAGACTGCAATTTTTTATTAACAAAAAACTATGAATAGACAATGAGTGGTTATCCATCCATATCAGACTTCACATCCCAATATCATTAAGCTTTTTCAAGGAGTATCTTCCTTTCTCTTCATGCTAGGAAAACACAAGAGCATATTTTCCTTTTCCTTGACCCACCCACTGCAGATCATAAGGGTCAATATGATAGAAGACAAGAATAATTTTGCTACCCATTTTCAACATGGAAGAAAGCTCTGCCAAACACCAAGGGGATTCAACATAGTGAATAGAGAAAATGGCAATATGAAGTGAAGCAGTGCAAATGGCCTCTTCGATTTGTGTTGGGATGACATCACCTAATTGAAGGGAAGGGTCATCAAGAAAGACATAAAGTCCTTAATCGGTGAGTTTATTGTGGATGCTAGTGGCGAAAGTGTATTTGACGTCAGATTCGTGATGGTTGATGAAAACATCAAAACAAGTAGAAGGGAGAGGAGGGGCAGAGGAGGAGGAAGCAGTAGATAGAGATACCGATGATGGCACAAAATTCTCAAAATTATTTACAATCTAGATAGGTGAAGAGGAAGTAGTGGCCATGGAATTGATTCAATAGCTCCAAACTCAGAGGCTAAGAAAAAAAAAATCCATAAGCAAACCAATGTCTCTGAATGAAGCAAACAAACAAATAAGTAAAATGATAAGAAATTGCATCTCTGTAAAAACTGTGTTTGAAAGAAGGGGTTAAATAAAAGACATACAACCATTCAGTGGGTGACACATCCACTTGTTTCTTATCTTCTTCCATTTATGAAGGGAGATGAAATTGGCAATCATGTAAGGTGCAGATTCATTTCGGGGAGTTTCGAGTGCATTCCAGAGAGCCTAGGGTGCAATGAATTACATAGTTCTAAAAATGTATCTAGGGAGAAATAATGCATAGTGGGGTCAAATTTGGTTTATTATTATTAGATTGTAGAGTGGGTTGGAATCCATTCCAAAAAAACAAGCCTTCCAAGTACATATATTTTTTTGATGGAGTTCATCCACAAATTCGTCCGAAGCACAATCCCGACCTCATCCCTTTTTTGGTGTCGGAGCCTTTGCACTCAACAAGACTTGATCCCTGGTGAGCTCATTTAGAACCTTTCAACTTCACCAATAGACCAAGGGCCCATTGACACCACTTGGATTTTCACTAAAATTCATCTCACAAACTTTAAATAATTTCAATCGGGCCAAATTACCAAACTCTATATTCATTGAATTACATTTTTACCTTATTCTAATGCCTTTTCTTTATTATGTTGAATCGCGGTTTTGGGAGAGTACGCATGAAATATAGATTCATGGTAGAGATTAGAAAGATTATTATGAATTTTATAATAAATATATGATTAGGATATATAGGAATAATCTATTCACTTCACTTTTTACTATTTTTTCTTACTCAACAAAAATATTTGTTTATTATAATATCAAAAATTATAATTTATTTAGTTTGTATAATATTTATATTATTTAATTAATCATATAAGATAAGGAATATTTTTTTTTAATCTTTATATTTATCATATTTTTTAAATAATATTATTCATAAAATTATCTTATTTGAATAAACATCTCTAAAATAAATTAACCAAACTTCCTCCATAATTATTAGTAAAAAAAAATTAATTGTAATTATTTATATCTTAATATCATCTAAAATTATTTAAATACTACATATTTCACATAATAGAGTTATTATGCTATTGACTATTTAGTAGATACTATAAAGTATAAATTGAATTATTTAAAGTTGTAGATTTAATTTAAAGTTTTTGGAGTGTGTTCCACAAAGCTTAAAGTGCATGTATATAGACCCATACAATAAGATAGGAAATATTTATCAACTTTAACTCTCCTTAAATAAATTGGAAATAATTGAAAATGATAGCATACATTTATAGAATTGCATAAAGATGATCTAGAAGAAAAATGAATTCTTATTTACAACTCTATCCAAGATAATATTCCATTAAATTTTTTTATTTTTTTTGCATGTTTTCAACAATTATAATCTCCATAATTTATATAGTAAATATCATTATTCAACACATACATAGTTTTCACCTCGTATAGCTCAACAAAATTCAATAGTAACTAATATGACTAAAAAATTGAAGTTTTATGCTAATATGACTAAAAAATTGAAGTTTATGGTAATGTTTACAAGATTACACATCATGGAAAATTTTATGAAGCTCTAAATCTTCTTATACAATTGTAAAGGCTAAGCATAAAACCAAAATATTATTATCTGTTTTGATAGATAGTTGTAGAGTAGGGAGCAAAAGATTTTAAAAAACTAATGAATTAATTTTTAACTTAAAATTATGATAGATTTATTTCAAAAAATAAACTTTCTACTAATATATTAAATTTAATAATATTTTCTAAGAAAAAATTAATCTTTTACCATTAATCATATTTGTTAAATCATCTAAACATTAAAAATTGAATATAATACTTCATAAGAAATAAATATGTTTGTGTTTTTATTTTATTATTATAAATTAATTTTAAAATGATAGTAAATAAATTTTAAAAAATAAATTAAATTAATTTAAATAAGATATTATTGTTGTTGGGTTAAATTATAATTTAATAAAAAATAACAACCAATAATTTTTTTTTAAATGGAACTTTACAATCTAGTTGGTGAAGAGGAAGTAGTGGCCATAAAATTAATTTAACTAGATCTCCAAGCTTGAAGGCTAAGAAAACAAAAGAATTCATAAGAAATAGAGCAAAAAAATTTCTCGAAGGCTAATAAACTATGTAAAATCATGTTTAAAAACTATGAAGTACAAAATATGTACAATTATTTATGGGCACACATTGACTTCTTTATTATCTTCTAGCATTCACTAAAGGAGTTCAAATTGCCAAACGTGTAAGCTAACAATTCATTTCAAGGAGTTTGGAGTGTTTTCTAAACAGCTTAGAGTGGAAATGTATCTAGACTATTGTTAACGTGGTTGTTTTTTGCTCAGAAGGATAAAAATAATGCAAAGTGGGGTCAAATTCAGTATTAAGTAGTGAGTTGGAATCAATTTCAAAAGGACAAGTCATCTAAGTATGAATTTTTCATCACATGTTATGATTAGATGGATTTGGTAAAAATTAGTTTTCCAAATTCAAATTAGTTTAATCAAACTGAATTACAATTATTGAACTCTCTATTGTTTGAATTAGGGAAGAGGGATCGATATTAGAGTGGGGTCCAATAGTGGGGATAGAAGTAGTCCTTTATGGGCCCCACAGTGGAGTGCCTTAATATCCAATTGTAAAAAATAATTTTATCCATAAAGTATAAAAAAATTGTCCAATCACTGTATAAATAAAAAGTACTTTATAAATGGTTTATATTTGTCTAAATAATAAGAAACTATTCACACTCTTACATGTCAGATAATATTCAAAACCTATCTAACACCACCAACATACAATCCAATTTGAATTAGAATGGCCTGTAGAATTCAAATATGTAGCCAAAATATAAAAATAGTATAACCCACGCTCCCCTTACATATCACCCACTGCATTACATAACTATAACTATTTTCAAAGATCAGATGCCATGAGAATAACTAAGAACCAATAATGTCCCTTCACCAAACCCAATCAAACCCACTTCCCTATCTCACTTTCCTAGCAACACAATGCTCAAGGAAAATCAATCATTCAAATGTGTCACATCAATCAAATTCCAATGCACAATTATTGGTGCCTTCTCCTCATTTGACACCTGAAACTACCAAAAAAAATGTGTTAAGGCCACCAAAATCAGTTGGAAAGAAAACAAGGATTGCACGCCATAAATATGTACAAACTCTATAATTGAAAGAACTCAAACAAGTTTTCAAAATTGAAAAAGGAGGACAAAAATTAAAGAATCCATACCAAACCAGCATTGAACATATAAAGAGATTTAGAAATTCAAAAATTCAATACTCAATATTTTCCAAGTTATATTTAGCATGTCTCACTTTCATATTCATATCTATATTTTCTTGGAGGTAGTCACAGAAAATATAGAAGTAGCAAGATCACACTATCAAGTTACAAGTATTATGCTTCTATTAATTCTTTATGCCTATGAATGCTAATCTATTGTATGCTATTCAAATATTTTTAACAAAACTATAACTCAATATCTAGAGTTTTAACATGATACTAAATTTACATTGGATTTTTTCATTTATATTCTTTATGCCTAGGAATGGAAACTTGTTGTATGTGATGTAAATTTTTTTCACAATAACCTATAACTCAATATCTGGGGTTTCAACTTATAGTATTTATGAATGCTAATGCATATCTATTATATATAATGTGATTGTTTCACCCAATATTCTCTAAGTGCACACGATCAAGTCATTTCAGCTCAATTCCTAGGCTTTTTATATTCTATATTCTTGAAAATGTCAATCAGTTGTATGCATTGTAAATGTTTGTCAGCCACTTACTTGCAACTCAATATCAAGGGTGTAAATTATACTATTTATGGATTTCAATGCATTTTTGTTCAATACAATGTGATATTTACACCCAATCTACTCTAAGTCACAAGACCAGGTCATTTCAAGTCAATTCTTAATGCCTAGAAATGCTTATCTATTTTATAGGATGTTATTGAATCATCCACTTCGATGTAAATTCTCAAGTAAATTTGATATATTCTATATGCGTTGAAATACCAATATGTTGTATGTAGTGTAATTGTGTCACCCACTCACTTGTAACTCATATCTATGCATTCAAATTTCAACTAAATTTTTTCACCTGACTAAGCCTATACCATTGTCTTTCGTATCGATAATGTTTAACCAATATTTGTGCATGTCTCACTATACTATTTCTATAATATATATGTACAAATATATATATGTATATATATAAATATTTATTTTCGCGAAATGAAGAACATATTAAAACTAATAGAGTTATGTAGTTATTCCAAGTAGCACTATATCAACACACACATGCACATATATACCAACCATGCACTTCTAATATTCTATTTTATTAAATGTGATTGTTACACTCAATCTTCTTTAAGTGCACAATTATTAATGCACATCAGTTCCTATATATTCTATAGTATGTTATTGTGTCACCCATTGTGTTGTAAGTGCTAAAGTAAATGTGATTTCATTTATATTCTATATTATTGGGAATTATAATCAGTTTTATTTAGTGTAAATGTGTCACCCACTAACCAGTAACTCAATATATCAGGTTTTAACTTATATTTTTTATGGATGTTAATGCATTTTTGTTCCATACAATGTGATTTTTACACCTAATCTTCTCTAAGTGATTTTAGTTCTATTATGAATGCCTACCTATGCCTATTTGTGCTATAGGATGTTATTGTGTCACCTACTCTTCTATAAGTGTTCAAGAAAATATGATTTCATTTATATTCTATATGTCTCTGAATGTCAATCTATTATATGTCATGTAAATGTGTAATCCACTCATTTATAACTCAATATCTAGGCTTTCATCTTATTCTATTTATGAATGTCAATGCTTTTATGTTGTATACAATGTGATTTTTACACCCAATGTGCTCTAAGTGCATAAGCCTAAGTGCTTTCAGTTAGAATTATTCTCTACTTTTTCTCTATAAACAAAGTAATAAGATAAAATAAAAATAAAATAGATACAAAACAATTGCACTAAAAACTTTCAACACATGCATAGTAAAGAAAAATAATATGTTCATGCATCACTATGACTTTAACGATGTTAGTTGATGGTTTTTTATCATTGCTTAAAGCAAGTTCTATAATATTTGTAGGTGCAATATAAAGTTGAAATGAGGACCAAGCCAAAAAAGAAGACTAGAATGAAAAAGTCGCCAACATGTAAAAGAAAGGTTAGAGTCTCTCTTTGTGCAAGAACCTATTGTAGAAGAAAACAACAATCCTCAACTTGTTGAGGCAGTCCTGGAGATTGGTGCACCTAAAAGCAAGTCACGAAAAACAACACAAGAACTAGAACGATTGGCATAGGACATGAATAGGGCTCTAGAGGATGTGGAAGACAATGGGATGTCCACAAGGGCTACTATCAATAAATAGAGAATCCTAGCTACAACGCTCACTAATTGATTAGGTGGGATTATGGAAACTTCAAAGAATGGTCCTCCAACTATCCTCATAGAAGAGGAGGTTCTCATCATCGATTGGTGCAAAGAAATGGCAGTTGTCAACCATGGCCTTAAGATTATCAATCTTAAGGTAGAGGTTGCCCAAATTTTCCAACCTAGGCCCAAACCTTTCAAGGATGGGCTACCTAGTAAATCATGGTGGATTGGATTCAAGAGGCATCATCCATAACTAACATTGCACACAATAAAAGGTCTTGATAAGGATAGGGTAGTAAGCCTCTGACTCACAAGAGTATTTGCATTTTAAAAAAACATTGTCAACAACCTATGATAATAATCTATGTGGTCCACATAGAATATGGAACTGTGATGAAATAGGGATTCAAGTAGGTGTAAATGGAGAAATGAGGGTGTTGGCATGATGAGGTAGTAGGAACACCTCATACAAAATTTCCAAGAGCCAAGAATGGATAAAAAATTTATGTTATGATAATGCAGTTGGTTAAATCATACCACGGTTCTATTTGTTCAATGAAAAGAAAGAACTACAAAATTACACTTTTAACTATGAACCACTTACTTGTATGGCATCCCAACCACACATGTGGATGAAACAATATTTTTTGAAGTGGTTGCACCATTTTTCTAGCTTAGTTCTAGGGGGTGTGACACCAACTAACATGCCCCTTCTCATTTTTAACGATCTTGGTAGCCATGTTGTAGTGAAAGCTATCTAAGAGGTAAGGAGGTTAGGAATTGATTTCCTTACACTTACTGCACACACAGCACACAAGCTACAACAATTAGATGTCAACATGTTCTCACCTGTTAAGTCATATTTCAAATTTGAAAAAGCTACATGGCTAGCTAGTGAAAAGGTGAAAAATAGGTTCATCAATAGAAACATAGGGTTATGATGGACCTATATACCTCTTTATGGCACTCTCAAATTTTGCAAACTTGAAGTGCCCATTTCAAAAAAATTGCCTCTACACTTTAGAAGTGCACTTGATGAATTTGTCTGAGTGACCCACTTTGGAGGCTTGTAATTTGAAGCTTGTTATTTTTCGTGCAAAACCCATTTGCAGACATATTCAATTGACATATGTGAATGTGAATTTCAATTTATAGCTTCCCATGATGATTTTTGTTAGGGTTTCAAAAAATGAAGCTGGAGGGTATTCGCACTATTCTGCTATTTGCAAATTTTCAGTTTTACAAAGTAGCCTCCCATTTGAGCTTGCATTTTGTAACAGTTGACTATCATGAGAAAATTAATGTTTTTCTGTATTCTTCATACCTAAATGATCTCACATGTCAGTTTTCATAGCTTCACGACCTCATTTTCTACTTTTAACAAGTCAAAACCAAATGCAATTTCTCATGTTTCGCACCTGCATCTTCATAAGCCTTTATGAGAGGTCAAATTTGAGCATAAGATCTTTTTATCAGTGATGGTTCAAGAAAATTCATTTTTAACACATGCTCAGGGTACCTAAATGATCTACTGTGTCTAGTGGCAACTTGCTAGGAGTTGAGTTGTTATTTTTGCAAAATGACAATTGGGTCAATTTCAATTGGTTCAAAAAATGTTTCAGAAGGCTCATCTAAACAACTTTGATAGTTAATATTTTTCACCTCGTGAGTCCTTTTTCTAAGATGTTTGTTGCATTGAATTCTCGTATCAAATGTCTACATGCCTACAATTTTTAATTACTCCAAGAGGTCATTTGCTTGGTTTCCTAGGCTAATTCTTGAGCCCACTTGGCCATTTTTGCTCATTTTGCTCATTTTCCAAAGGTGTCTGAAAGAAAATTTTGATGAAAACCCAGTTCATGTTTTCACTTCTAGAGCATTCAGAGGATGTCTCTGATCAATTCAAGGGTGAAATTTGTTTGAAAACAAAATATTTTTTTTAGCCGGGCCCACATAGGGACCCAACGTGCTTTGCACAATTATGGTGTGTAAGTGTTGCAATCGTAAAATGAGGTACATGAATCCATCAATGGATGTTCCAAGCGACTTCCAATTTGCAATGCATCATGCAGTAGAATATCTTGAAGAAAGAATTGAATCATCTAAAAATAATATATGAGGAGGGTTCTCTACATTTGAAGTTTCTTGACACTGAAAAGGCTCACAAGAGAAGCAAGTTGTTTTGGGATCTTTCTCAAAAAAATCCAGTAGTGTTATAATTACCCCTAAAGTATCAACCATAGTGATTCAAGTTTTTTCCTTTTCTAATGAAGCATTTGTTCCACAAAATAACACTCTTGGAGCTTGTCCAATGCCCGACCCATGGGTGGGTTATGTGACATTAAAGAGTTGTATTTGGTAGACCATCAATTCCTTTGAAACTAGGATGCATTTTTGAAAACAATGAGATGCCATTGGAGATGTTTGAAACAAGGTATTGACAACCATCAAAACATGCAAGTTGGAGGATTTTTTTCTATAATTGTGAATGCTCTGTGAAGTATGCTAGTGAATTGTGGAAGCATGTATAGGGAAAATTATTTGATGGTCTAAGTGACTCAAAAAAACATCTATGTCATATGTATATTATGATTGCAAAGCTCTCTTTGGAGAAATTGAGAAGTGTCTTAAAGAATTTGGAAGGATGTTTTGAGGCTGTTGCATGCAAGGCTTTTACAAAGCAACTCAGGAAGGGAATGATATACCTCCAATGCCTCCATGGGTACAAGATACACATATGTGCAAAATGGACTGTTTAAAAAGATTTTGAAACTTTTAAGCAGACACAATTAGCATATGACTTGGGTATCCAATAGAGCACAATGAGAAGTAGTTGAAGTTGTACGAAGGAGAATGTTGCCAACAATATATGCACAAATGAATGTTTTGAGAAGACTTTAGTAACTTTCAAACAAATGAAAGTGGTGGAACGGCTCAAGACAACCATGAGAGGAGACACTATATGGAGGGATTCAAGGGGAGTTGACTCTAGTTTGATTTCCCTCATCTAACCTTTATCACGCATGGAGGAGGCACCTACCATGATGGTTGATGCAATATGCTCAAGGTATGTGAGTTGTTTTGGAGAAAATGCCCAAAGAATGTGGAAGCATGGATACACACAAATATGGAGCTGAGAGGGGTGTGACCAAAAGATTGAATATTGGAGAACCTGCATGCTCATTGAGAAGTACAACAACCTTCAAGTAAGTGCAACTGGTATGTGAGTGAGGGTGGCTCGCCAACTTGTGGGATATATACAAAAGATGGTATTTTTGAAAATGCATCAAAATGAATTGCTAGAATGAATTCCAATATGCACAAAATTAAGGGAATGATGGGATCTATTCAAAAGGCCTTAGAAAATTTCAAGAGAATGTGATTTGATGAGGCTCAAATTGTTTGAAGAAGGTGTGTAGACATGGAAAATGTACATATTCATTTTGGCACACCTGATCCCGACTACTAACAACATTTCCTCTTAAATCAAACTCTCAACATCTCATCACATTCTATCTCTTAATTTAATAAATCATTATTTATTGGATTAAGTCTATCACCTCCTTTGATTAAATTAATCAATTTAATTTAATTAACCTTACATCCCCATTTGATTAAATAAATCATTTTATTTAATTAAAATCTCTAAGGTCTTCTTATTAAATTAAATAAATTAAACCTTATTTGATTTAATCCAACATGTTCCCTCTAGATTAAATAAATCAAAACATTTATTTAATAAATCATTTCCTCTCAATTCTTGACTTAAAATTTATTCATAAACTTAAGTCTAAATTGTCACATCACCTAATTCTTCATTAATTTAATCAAAACCATGATTAAGTTAATCCCTTTCACTAAAATTCTCTAGAGAATGCAAGTTGCACAATAAATCAAATACTTTGATTTATTAATTCATCCTTTTTTCCTCACAAAGCATCAAAAGAGAATATTCCCTCATTTGAATTCAAAAAGCCAAGTGGACTTAGTCCTTCCAACAAGGCATTTAAGACCCCTTACATGTCCTTGGCCTTGAGCCAAGTGACATTAACTTCATTTATTTTCCCTCTTCAAAAAGTCAACTCACAATTTCAAATTCAAATTTATGCATTTATCATGCACATTGGCCAAAATGTGCTCATTCCTCCTCCAACCACATGTGGACAAGTGGCACAATGCCATTGGATTATCCTTTGTCTCATATTACTCAATCTTGCTCACTTCTTCTAAATTTAAGTCTATAAATTGGAGACTCCTCTCCTCACTTATCATCCACAATCCACATGAAAAGTTACTCTCTCCAATTGAGAACTAATTTTTCTTATCATATCCAAGTATTCACCATTTTGTCACATTTGATACCAAGGTTATGCTCAAATCTCTTTGGAGATTTGACCCTTTCTAGATTCATTTTCATTGCAACCTAGGAATTGGGAAAGGGCCAATTGCAACACTCCATTGGCACCAATTCCCCCATGGGATCATCACTTTATTGGCTAGATTAGGATTTACTTTCATGTTATTTTAATTTGTTCTTCATTTCCTAATTATTAGTTTAAATAGGTGGATTTCATGGGGAATCTCTCATGCTTGTGTACATGCATTTGGTCTAACATCTAACCATATTTGTTGTCTTTGTGCATTTGCAGGTTTAGGGGTTCACATTTTGGTGCTAGAAGGAGGGCAGTTCAAACATTTAAATCACTTTTTTCCAAAAAATTTCACACTTTCTAATGCTTTTTGTGCAGATACAACAAACTCCACCGTGCGGCGCTATATCGTGCCGCTTTCAGCACCATGGTGCAATACTTCACCGCTTTCAGGGATGCGGCGCCATAGTCACCCGCATTCAAATTCTCCAAACTTCACCACGGGTTCCCCTCTATCGTTTTTCTTAAAGTTTCTTAAGTCCACCACTCGGATCCATACTCCATCGCTTTTATCACCGTGGCTCTATATCGCACCACGTTTTCTCCAAACTCCGTCGTGTCATCCTTCCCGCCTAAAAATTTTAAATTCCCAAAATAGATCACTTCCAAACTATGCTGCTAGCCTTTGTCGCGTCGCTTTTGCACTCTCTATCTCTGCAGAGCGCCACCCAAAGTCACCCGCGCGATGTTGTATAGCACTGCTTTATTTTCAAACTCCGCCACTTTTCCAAACTCCACCGCTTTTGCAAACTCCACCGTGGGAAGACAATGAAGTTTTAAATTGACATGTGCTGTTTTAATTTAGTTTTTTTTAATCTCTAATCTGGTTTTCTATCTTTATTGCTCTCTAGTTTTCTGTCATTTTGCAGTTTGGAGCAAAGGAAGAAGTTTATCATGATATCATGCTCACAAACCCAAAGTGTTCCTAAACACTAAAAGTGTTCTTTAACACTCCTTAAAAAAATTTGTTAAATATCTTTGGCCTTAGGAAAACTAAATTTACTTTGGGTCTAAAAAGAACAAGCAAATTGTTCTTATGACACCATGCTTATTGTACAAAGTGTTTTTTAACACTCTATAAAGGATTTGATAAGTTCTTTGATTTTAGGACACTAGTTTTCTTTTGGGTTCTAAAATTAACAATCAAAATTCCTTTCAAAAGTTGCCAAGGGGCTAAAAAGAACTTTAGACAAACGCACTAGATTTTTTTTAAAAGTTAACAATTGAACAAGGAAAACTCACGCTTCATTTGATGCTTAAAAAGAAGCCATCATTGCTTTGAGGTCTAAAAATGAACAAGTGTTTTTGATGTTTTGCAATCCTTTTTACAAGTTAATATCATTTTGAATGTCTATGCGCTTCTCTCATGCTTCATTGCGATCTTGAAAATCAAAAACATTTTGGTGATATTAGGTTGTTAAAAAGATTGCCTCCACATTTCAATTTGGGCATTTAAAATGAAAAAAAAATGCGAGTGTGAATAGACTTATTGCAAGTGTTCTCTTTTTGTTTTAAACAAAGGTTGATCGAGCTACAAATAATTTTTGTTCGCTATTGTTTATCTTAGAGGGCCTGCCTTGTGGGAAAAAGTACTCACCCAAGGGAACGACCCAACCGGGAACACGCTAAAGCCAAGAAACTTCCAATCGGTATATAAGTGTGGATTCTTGAGGAAAGTTCAAGAAGCATGAGGATTATTCTGACAAGATGGACAAAAATGGACACTCGCCAATGTTGGATAATCCCCCATGAACAAAATGCCCGAATTAGAACCCCTTGTTTAGAAAAAGGCCAAAACCTTGTCTATCTTGTTGGTGCAAAAGGTTATGTCCTTTGAAGCCACCCCACGTTATACATGCAGTATTTTTGTGGAAATGGAAAGTATTCCATGGGAGATTCATGGGTACTAATGCTTGGTTGACCTGAATAAGTGAGTGTCAAGGAGGGGAGCCAATGTGGTCAAACATTTAGCCATTCGCACAAGATATGCACAGCTGGATTTATCCAAGTGGGAACCCAACAAGATATTGCCTCATCATCCTAGGAGTGTAAAAGTTCTTGGAAGAAAGGAATACATTGTTTGGTCTTAAAAACATTTGAAAACAAACATTCATAAGACCTTCAAATTTCAAACTCCTTGTGAGAAACAAATACTCTTGACGAATTTAGGCACTCTTGCTTTCCCTAGGGATCATATTCCTAGAGTTTCTAAGTGCACAAATTCTATCGTCATTTGTTTTCAACAAGGTTAAACATAAAGAACTTTTTCCCTATTTTCCTCGATTTCCACACAAAGGACCTTGTGGGATGAGAAAGAAAGTGGGACACTAGACATATAGTTTGAAACCTAAGCAAGCAAAGTGTCTTGGATAAAAATAATTTCATTTAACCAAGATAAAGAGACAAATTGAACTTCATGTGTGTTATTTCCAATGATTTCCCACAAGATCAAAATTCCAAAACCAAAGTTCAAGAAAATTAGTTTAAAAGTTCATGAGCAATGCCTTGAGATGCTCCTCGAAGTAAGAAAAAGAATTGTATACAAATTTTACAATAAAGCCTCAAGGAATAATCCATCGCTGTATGCATTTAATTGTCAACAAAATCCTGAACTTTTTGAAAGGTTTGCTTTTCTCCCATAGGAAGTCTAGCATGTTCTTCAATACCGAGGTTTTGTAGAGAGAGTCATGTCTAGGTTAAGGTTCAAGATTAAATTCGTCATCCTCATTCATCCCTCCATCAACCAAAATCTCATCTCATCAACCAACCTTTTGTGAACTCTAGAAACAATCACCACGCTAAACTTAGAGGGCTAAATCAACATCACCCTATCTTGGCTTAACACACCTAGCCAAAATAGTCAAACCATTGGACAAATTTATCTTTAAGATAACACAACTTCCTAAAGTCTATTAGTTCACAATTACATTGGCTTAACACACTTGGCCAATTCATCCATTTGTGCAAGTCCCCCTAGGATAACACAACTTCCTAGGGAATGCAACTTCATAGCAATCTTGTTTGACTTAACGCATCTAGTCAAATTATCACAATCAATCTAAAATCCCTTACAAGTTTAGCATATACCTTAAAAAGTTCTTCAAAAGGTTTCACTCACTCATCCCATCCATTTAGCCCATCACCATTACCACCATGTTTGATCATTTAACTTCCCTAGTTCTTCGCTTTTGGGCCTAAAAGGTTAGGATCGAAAAAATCCTATTTTTTATGGTCCAAACAAGATCTCAATACAAGAAGAACATGGAGAATATCAAATAAATATCAACTTTTGTGGACATGAGTTAGTTAAAATCTGAAGTGAACCTAGCAGGATCAAGCAATCCCCCAAGTAACTCTCCCTTATCATCACAAAATCCTTAAGAGGAGAGTCATCAAGAGGACATCACAAATGAAGACATGGGGATGACACAATCTGAAATCATGAAGATGGTTCAAAATCTAGAGAACCACAAAATTGTCAGTGCTATGTTCAAATACTTAAATACGCTAGCAGGAGGGGTCCAGTTCCCTCCCGAACTTGATGCAAGCACTAGTACAGATGTGCCTCTTACAAATGCATCCCTGATTTCAAATGTAAATTAAGAAATAACACACACCACATTGGCCATCACACCAACCTCGCCGAATGTGAACAAGGGGAGTGCCATGTTCCAAGAATTGCAAAAGCACCACCTAGTGGCTAACAAGGAGGCAATCATCACCACCATGCCAGTTATGTCTGTCCCAGAAAATCCATCCCACCCCTATGTCCCACTCACCTTCCATAACCACGTGGGCTCATCTTCGTTCCGTGCAACACCAGCTTGTCAATCAAACATACAAACTTCTCTACCACTTGGAGAAGGAGGCTCGTTTGAGAAAATTGACGTTGCAAATCCTTTTTTTCAAGGTAACATTTCCTCCCTTCCCCCATTTTCATTCACAACCACATCACCTCTTGGATTGGGTTTTCCTCCTCTCAACATCGATGGTTTCTTGGAACCTAGCAATCTAAACATCACGCACAATTCCCTCTTCTTTCCCACATCATCACAACAACAAGTGGCAACCATACAAGCCACCACCGCAATTGGTCCTCAAATATCCCAAAACATACCATCTCAAGGACCAATCATCTCAACCACCCCTCCAGCAACCCAAATCCCAATCACCACCACAATCCCTCCACCCATCACAATGTTTGGCATGATTCCTATTCCACCACCAATCCCACCAAAATCCAATATGATGAACTCATTAACCACGCTAATCCAAACCCTTAAAAAGGCCAACCACAGAGAGTACTCCAACAAATGCAACAATCTCAAGCCCAAGCTCAAGCCCAAGTGCAAGACCAAGCCCAAGCACAAGCTCAAGCCCAAGCCCAAGCACAAGCACAAGCTCAAGCACAATCTCAAGCCCAAGCTCAAGCCCAACAATAAGCACAAGCACAATACCAAGCACAATTGCAAGCGATCCATCTACAAGCCTACCAACAAGCCCTGTAAGACTTTTAGGCACAACAACAAGCTAAAAAATAAGCTTTGCTGGCACAAGAATAGCTCAACCAACAACAAGCATTGTTGGCACAACAGTAGCTCGACCAACAACAAGTTTTACTAGCACAACAATAGATTGATCAACAACAGGCTTCATGGGAACAATAGCAGATCGACCAACAACAAGCGTTGTTGGAACAACAACAAGATCAACAACAAGCATTGTTGACACAAATGAAGGCATACCATTAGGCTTTGAACGCACAACTGAGCTTGCAGCAAATGCCCACTAGTACTCTCCCCATCCATCAAACACCTCGAACACCTCACAACTCATTCATTCCACCTCCCGATCTGAGCAAAGATGTCGCAACACAAATCAAACTACTTTCGCAACAAGTGTTGGAATTACAAGTAGGAAAAACCACGAGAACACCGAGAAAATTGTGCCCTTACCCTTTTGATAGAAGTCTCACCATGATACCGTTCCCAAAGGGATTCGAGATCCCCAAATTTGACAAGTACAATGGAATGGGTAACCTTGAAAACCATGTCAGGGAATTTTAGGTGCATTGCATGGAAGTCACATACGATGACACATATCTAATGTGACTCTTCCCTTGTAGTCTGACTGGTCCAGCCATGGAATGGTTTTCTCGCCTACCCATGGGCATTAAAACATTCGAGGAAATCATGGAAGCCTTCCTTAAGAATTACTCTTTCAATATGGGTGCAGATGTTAGTTTGGAAGAACTGTCTACACTCAAACAAAGAAAAGGAGAGCAATTCACATCCTTCTTACAAAGATGGTGATCCAAGGCCAATCAGAGCAAGTGGACTATTCTAGAAGAACAACAATTTTGCACCATCATAGCCAATCTAGATGAAAACTTGGCATTTTACTTGAAAATGCAGTGCATCACATCTTATGATCAACTGATCCCAAAGGTGCTCAACATCGAAAGAGCCCTTATAGCACAAGGAGGTGCACCAACATTCACTTCACCACAAGATAACCACCCATCTAACAACTACAATGATAAACCTCAAACATGGTCGAGGAATAAAAATATCACGAACGACGGCATGGTCGATGCTAAAGTGGTCATCAGTGCCCCTAAGCAGAATATCCAAAACCATCATCAACCGCAAAATCATAATTGCAACAATGTGTAGACTAATGCGGTAGTAGCACAACAATAGCCAATGCCCACCAATCAAATCAACAACTTGGGTAATCAAGGAGGACCACCTCCCCGCAACAAGTATCCCCCCAAGAGGAAGTTCACAGATCTTGGTGAATCGATTGAGTCCATAATGAAGAAGTTGGTCAAAGAGAATCTAATCAAAATCTTAACTCTAAGCAATACATGAAACCCATGACCAAGCCGCCATGGTATAATGAGAACCTCCTTTGTGACTTTCACAAAGTCAAAGGACACACCACTGCAAATTTTACGAGACTCAAAAACATCATCCAAGACCTCATTGAGGATAAGGTCATCAACATCGAGCAATCGGCTAGAAACCAAGACTTGAAAATAAACATGAATCCGATGCCAAACCATAACCAAGGAAACAATCAAGGTAATAATTAAGGGAATAATAAAGGAAAGAAAAATTATGCTAGTGCTAATCTATTATACGAGGAGATAGTCGGGTGTGTTGATGAAATGATCACCATCATAAATGTCAAGGGAGCCAACAATGACTATGGAGTCACCACACGTGGTAGAAAGGTTACCATTGCCGGGGCACCAACTAAGACCCCCATTTCTAATACAAAAGCCATCCCCTATAACTACAATGTCATTGACCAGCTGAAAAGAACACCCGCCCTAATCTCCATCATGGAACTATTGAAAATCTCTGCCTCCCATAGGAAGATCCTTGATGAAGCACTAGCTGCTTCCACCATCTCCACCACCATTGACACAGAACAATTCTAGGCTATGGTGGGTAACATCGTTACACCACATTTTCGGATCAAGATTTCCCTTTGCAACCATCTCATAACCGCGCACTCCACCTCTAGGTACTAGTCCATAAAAAGAAAGTCAAACGAGTCCTGGTAGATGGAGCTGCAGGCCTTAATATTTTTTCTCTAAATCTCATAAAGAAATTGGGATTCATCGAGGATTCCATCAATAAGAACAAAAGCATCGCAATAAGGGCGTATGATGACCAAGAAAGAGTGTCTCAAGGAATTATCAAAATCCCCATCCAAGTGGGGCCGGCAACTATGGAAACCACCTATCAGGTCTTTGACCTTGACCTACCATACAACATCCTCTTGGGACACCCGTGGATACATGGAATGAAGGCAGTGGCCTCAACATATCACCAATGCATCAAGTTCTCACATCAAAATGAGGAGGTCACTATATATGGGGATCCCGAACCCTTTGCCTACTGCAAAAACTTGAAAGCCAAGTTTTATAAGATCCCCAAGTACCCAAAAACAATGAAGGACCATCTAATTCATAAATAGACCCAGCTAATCTTGCTTCCACTTCTACGACAGAGACACCCGCCATCCCTGACATATCTGAAATCAAAAACATGATCCAGGACAATGGATGTGGTGATTACAAAATGAAAAGAAATGCATTTGTTGTAGGAGAGTTACCACAATCTCCTAGGTCGCATGGACAACCCCAGCCAGTTCAAACACATGTCCGCACTATTAGAGCAAAACCCTCTGGATTCCACCATTGGGGGGATCTTAGTCAAGAGAATGTGGACGAAGAGGAAATATTGAACACACTATACCAAGCTGAAAGACCCACTCCCACTCTACCCATGGAGGAAACTAACAGAGGGTTACAAATGATGTTTGGTATGGGCTATAATAGGGATGAAAGCCTTGGAATAAACAGTGATGGATAGTTGGATCCCATCATTGTAGAAAGAAGAATACGAAACCTTGGCCTTGGGTATACTCATCCGAGTATAACCGTACGTGGCAGAGGTACCCCCAGAAGAGTAGTCAGGTACTCTCCTCAGATAACAACAACCACTCCTAGAACACCTGTTTTCTTAGGTATCCCACTCGATAATTGCACCTTTGACGTCACCGATGTTTGTGCTAGTAGTGACGATGATTATATCATAGTAGGTCTCCCTAGGATTTTTGAAGATTCCACCTTGTTAATGATAAGTGCCTCCACAACTGACTCAAACAAACAAACCCACCAAATCACCTTAGTACACCCAAAACTCATCGATCATGGTCAACGAGGACCACCAATTCTTGACTCATTCGAATATGATGAGGTGCTCTCAGAATTCATGGGACTAAGGGATATAGTTTCGTACGGGGATCACAAGGCTGGATTCAACATCACACTAGACACACAGGCATACTATGGAGAGATGATTGAATCCTTCAGTCGCAAAAGGAAAAAATTGAGAATAAGCTCAGAGTTGTTGAGTGAAAACCACACTGTGGCACTCTCTAACCACAAAATAGTTAAAATGAAGGATGCATCCAATGGTGAAAACCTCTCTGAGGTGCCAGAGGATGAAGGATTCAATCTCCCCCCCACCTCTCTACATCATGAGAAATCAGCAGTATTGGTAGAGTAGTGCAACCCTGTCAACTTGGGAACAAAAACAGAGCCGCAAATCACATTCTATGCTCAAACACTTCAAACAAAAGAACAAGAAATATTGGCAACATTATTAAGAGAAAGAAAGGTAAACTTTGCATGGACTTATGCCGACATGTCAGGGCTAGATCCAGAAGTAGTAGTTCATCATTTGGCCATTCACCCCAGAGCAAAACCAGTTAGATAGAAGCTAAGAAAAGTACACCACAGATAGCTTTGCTTGTGAAGATTGAATTACAAAAACTCTTAGATGTTGGCTTCATACGACCAATTGACTATCTAGAATGGGTATCAAATCTTGTGCCAGACTCAAAACCAAATGGGGGTATTCGCATCTATATGGACTTTAGAGATCTAAACAAAGCATGTCCTAAGGATGATTTTCCACTACCCAACATTGACATGATAGTGGACATGACAACTGGACATGAGATGTTGTCCCTAATGGACGGCTTCTTAGGATATAATCAGATAATGATAGCAAAGGAAGACCAACATAAAATAACCTTTACATGTCCTTGGGGCACTTACTGCTGGAATGTGATGCCATTTGGGATAAAGAATGCAAAAGCTACATACCAAAGAGCCATGACACTGATCTTCCATGACATGATTCACAAAACTATTGAAGACAATGTGGACGACATACTGGCTAAATCAAAGAAGAGACAGGACCATATAGCAACTCTAAGTGCAATCTTTGATAGGCTAGAACAATACAAGGTTAGACTCAATCCAAAGAAATGTGTATTTGGAGTACAATCAGGAAAGCTACTGGGATACATAGTTTCAATGAGAGGGATAGAGGTGGACCCTACAAAGGTAAAATAAATCCTTGAAATGGAAGTGCCAAGAACATTAAAGCAACTCAGAGGATTTCAAGGTAGACTCCAGTCCATTCGGAGATTCATAGCACAACTAGCAGATAAGCAGATTGCCTATTCACACTTGCTCCACAACAGAGTAACATTCAGATGGGATGACAAATGCGAGCAAGCATTCAGTAAAATAAAATAATATCTACTTACACCACCTATGTTGATGCCACCAATTTTAGGGTAACCATTGAATCTATACATCTCAGCAACAACACCCGCCCTTGGTGCCCTTTTAGCCCAACAGGATGAAAAGGGAACCGAGCGGGAGATTTACTATATTAGAAGAACAATGGTGGGGCATGAGCTCAATTAAAATTCCATAGAAAAGGCTTTCCTGACACTGGTATTTTTAGCCCATAAATTCAGACATTAAATGTTAGCTCATCAAATTAAGCTAATTGCCAAGATAGACCCTCTCAAGTATTTGTTGTCAAAAGCAATGCTCATAGGCAAAATGGCTAAGTGGGTAATGATATTGTCTGAGCATGATATTGAGTATGTAGAACAAAAAGCCATAAAGGGACAAGTCATTGTGGATTAGCTATTAGAAGCTTCCCTCTACATAGACAACCCGCTCATATCAGAATTTCCAAATGAGTCTATTTTCAATCTCAATGTAACTGACCACTGGAAATTGTACTTTGATGGCTCTCACATGCAACATGGATTAGGAGGTAGTGTGTTCTTCATCACCCCGCAAGGAGACTATATACCCAGATCATATAAATTGGAATTCCCCTGTACCAACAATATTGTAGAATACGAGGCTTTAACCATAGGCCTCAAGATTGCAGCACAGTGGTGAATCATGGCATTAAAGGTCTATGGGGACTTGCAACTTATCATCAACCAAGTCAACGACGAATACCAAACTAAGGATGATAAGCTCGTACCATACAAAAAGGTGGTAGAAAGCCTCAAGGAATCATTAATCGACATCATCTTTGAGCAGATACCAAGGAAAAACAACAGAGTAGCCAATGCAATGGCAACAATTGGATCCTTGCTAGACATTCCTCACAACGTCTCGAAACACGAATTCCTCGTAGAACAACTTCTCGTACCCATGTTTGAGGTACCAGAGTCAGAATACGTGTGTGAACTCGTTGGTCCCGGTGATCTTTGGTACCATGACATATGCACCTACCTAAGATTAGGAATCCTCCCAACTGACATTACCCCAAACCTAAAGCGAACCTTTGTCAAAAGGGCCTTACGATTCATCATCCTAGGAGAGACCCTCTTCTGTAGAAGTATCGACGGAACCTTACTATGTTGTTTAAAACCTGAGGAGGCCATGACTGCTCTAACTGAGGTACACAATGGCAAGTACAGTTCGCACTCAAGTGGTATGGCTTTGGCTAAGAAGTTGCTAAGAATAGGGTACTATTGGTCGACAATGGACAGAGAGGTACATGACTTTGTCAGAAGATGCCTGCAATGCCAACAACATGGAGACCTTATTCATGCACCAGCTCAAGAACTACATCCCATTGTTACACCTTGGCCCTTTTCATAGTGGGGGCTTGATCTCATTGGTAAAATCTCGCCCACCTCATCCAATGGCCACAAGTTCATTATCACCACCACTGAATATTTCACAAAGTGGGTCGAAGCAATTACCATGACCTACATCACGAGAAAAAAATATCGAAGTTCATCCTGAACTACCTCATTTTCTGATATGGTGTTCCCCAATCCATTATCTCTAATGGGACTCCCTTCAAGAATCAGGATGTTCATGATTTATGTGAAAAATTAAAAATCCAGCACTGCTTTTCCACCCCATACTATCCACAAGGCAATGGCCAAGCATAAGCTACCAATAAAACCATTCTCAAAATCCTCAAGAAAATAGTCAATGACTTTGGTCGTGACTGGCATCTGTAATTAAATCCCACCTTATGGACTTGTCGCACCAGCATTCGTACGTCAACAGGCGCCACCCCATTCTCCCTAGTCTACGGATCAAAAGCCATACTCCCGATTGAGATCGAGCTCCCGTCACTGAGGATATCACTACAAAACCTCATCACGGATGAAAAATATAGGGTTACAAGACTGAATGAGCTGGAATTACTAGATGAATGGTGCATGGATGCCCTGAATCATCTATAGGTCTATCAGAATCGCCTGAAACGAAGCTACAACAAGAAGATCAAGCAATGCACTTTCCAAGTTGGTGACCTTGTGCTGAAAGAAAACCAAAAGAATGTGCCAAACCCGGATACAAAAGGAAATTTTGAACCCAACTGGCTGGGACCCTTCATCATCACCACAAGCTATAAATCGGGGGCATATCAGCTGTTGACACCATAAGGCGAGCCTCTGCAGGAGCCCATGAATAGCTCTCACCTCAAAAAGTTTTATGCCTAAAAATTTGTAAGGTATAGAACCAGAAAGTCCAAAAAAATTAGAAAAAGTCCTAAAAAAATGGTTACCTCGATGAAAACCTGGCAAATGGCATCTTGGTGACAACAAAAATCATCCAAAAATCCAAAAAACAAAAAAATCAAAAAAATGATTGAAAATAGTAAAGAGAAAAAATTGTCCTCTAGTGAAAACCACTTCGGTGGCACTTCGGACAAGTACCTTGGTGAAAACCTGGCAAACAAGTGCCAAGTGTAAATAAAGCACTCTCCATCCACCAAGATCTGCACGAGTCACTCATTCCATCACATCTCAATAAATCATCCATCCACCCATCCGCTCGCATCCATACCATAACGTGAGTTGGTGTCCATATTATATTCCACCATGGTACTACTTGGCATATTCCTAAAGTCAGTTTGTCTTGCCTTTATCGAAGTAGTCTATCACACCACACTAGGGGCAGGTTCTTGCATACATCGAATAGGATTCGTGTATATTCTCTTAATCTTCTCAAAAGTCTCAAAAAATCCAAAAACATCCAAATCATCCAAAAAATCCAAAAACATGTCGACATATCAAAAAATCTTCAAAAAATTCATTATTTAGTCTTGTCAGTCTTTCACCTTGTTGAACTACGTCATCTCTGAGCTTGAACGTAGGCAAGGTTGATCTTTGATCATCCCTGAGACAATTAGGGTCAGTCCTTTAGGC